>JAUTCZ010075583.1:0-16995 GCA_032273805.1 Melanodrymia brightae | reverse complement strand
CCAACCTAGAGTGAGTGTTCCGCAATGCTCAATGGGTAGGTCTACTTACACTTACACCGACCAGTGTCCACAACTGGTTCAACAAAGGTCGTGGTATGTACAGTTCTGCCTGTGGGAGTTCACCCTGATCAAACTGAACGCACTTAATTTATTGAAAGCACAATTTAACCGGATAAATAAAGATAAAGTTTGCTTATTGAACGACACCACTGGAACACATTTAGTATTAATCAGCTGCTATTGGATGTCAACGCACGGTTATATCGACACTTCGTCGCAGAAGAAACCCGCTGTCGCCAAATAGGTTACTCTCACCGAATAACAGCAAGGGATAGTTTATGTATATATCCCCGTAGACAGGATAGCACACACCACGGCCTTTCATTTAATACAGCTTTTGACTCGCAACAGAAATCAATTTTATACGTGTATTTATTGATAATTATTATGCAAACTGTTCTTGCTTTGAAATATAACGTAGACCATGCACCTGACATACCCAATCGATATTAAGCAACATAAAGGAAGTAATGTTTAGTGATGTATAATTATGAGATGATGTATATTATATAAAATTGTCTGATGAATAGTCCTTGTTTGCGAATAGCAAGTGCTGCTACAGTTGAGGGAATTAAAGCTGGCCACAATGCCTGGTTTTAAAACGAGTGCCACCGTTCCTGAGCAGGTAATGGTATCTGTAACATACTTCTCGCTAATGATGTATTTTTATCATTAAAATTGACATTTATTTACATCTTATTGCTTTCAATAGCAATAATTATATGTACAGTCAAACCTGCTTGAGCGGCCACCTGTATTAAGCAGCCACCTGTCTTAAAGGGTCACTATAACATTCTCCCAAACCATCAATTTTAGTGCATTATGACCTGTATTAAGCAGCCACCTGTGTTCAGAGGCCACTTATTGCTACTCCTTTAGGTGGCTGCTTAAGACAGGTTTCACTGTAATTTCGAATATAAATATGAAACCAAACAAATGTGTGTGAAAATAATTCTAAGCATTTGTTTTGTTTATTAATTTTTGGTTTCTGTTACTTGGACTTCTGGTAAGTTATTTATCGCCTATCACTTTTATTGTTTTTTAGACAATGTAGTCTTCAACTAAGTCAAGAATATATGTATAGTGTTTGCCTTGTCCATCCGCCAATCCAAATTATTTCTACAGCATATCTCCTACACTAATTGATGTAGGCTCATCAAACTTTGTGTGTGGGTATATGTATGGAAGACAGATGTGTTGTACACCATAAGTAGGTCACTGTGACCTATACTGTGACCTATACTGTGACCTCTGACATCCATAAAACACATCTTGGTTTCCACAGCATATCTTCTACACTAATTGATGTAGGCTTATCAAACATTGTATATATGCGTATATGTATGGGAGGACGGGGGTATCTGGCAAGCCCTTGCTTCAAGTTATTCCTAATATGTTATATGCCTACTCACTTTACAGAAAAAACTGATAATAATCTATAAAATTGGTAATAGTTCTTAAATAAGTGGCAGTTATTCGAAAGATGTTTTCTTGCACAACCTGCATGCTCAGTCTAATTACAGTGATTGATTCTGTGTTTTCTTTCAATCCATAGGAATTAATCTTGTCATCTAACATGTTTCATTTCACTCTCAAGCAACTGCTTTGTTATAAGACAAATTCATTTTCAACCCAGCATTTTGTATGTATTAGATATTGATCTTCAAAACCTAACAGTAACCATGGCAACATCAGGCTGTACCATGTAGAGCGTCATGCCTGTTTGAGTCTTAAAATGGGAATTTTCTATTATTCTATTAGTACTTAATAACACAAAGGCAGTTCTCTGTGCCTCGTTTCTAATACAATGGAGATTGTGATGAATCAAATGATGCGACTTTAAGCAAATATCTTTCTAGTATATACATCACGTTAGGCAAGTCTGCTGTTACAATTAACTGTTAATACGGGATACCAGAACTCTCTTGCAACTCAATTGTCCTATTATATTTTTTCAAATCCGAGGCTAGGCTGAAGACAAAAACTTCTGTGCTTCGTATTAATATACCAATTCCAGTTCATTGGCATCTATTGGTATGTTAAAACTGATTTATCTTACAAAGGCAAAAATAAAAATCAGTCTGTTGTGTGATCAGTTCAAGGCCACAGATAAAAGACTAAAAATTAATTCAAATTGTTAACTAACTCATCGTGTCAATCTTGAATCAGAAATAAAAAGATAGTTCTGGTAAACATAATATGATGTGTATATCTGAATGTTTGAACTTGTTGCTAACCTCACTGTTTAGAATTTATTTGCACGAAAATTCAGCAGGTTAAGAATACACAATTCCATTAGTAAGATGGGTGTTTTGTTCCAATAAACTAAGCTGATACATGTGCTGGATAATGGGTAAACTGGACCCATGGGAGCTCTGCGGTATCCTATTGATAATCAGATTACAGATCATGTAAACCATTTTTATGTCCATACACTATGCTTTATGTATTATGGATACTTGATCTGCTTATTGCCCGTTCCAGTAATATTTGAAATATTTATATAGCATCTGTAATATCACTCTCCAGTTTGGCACGAAAAGTGCGATCATGACCACGAAGTAAGCGAGTTATATGCAAATTGATTTGCGTATAACAGAAGAGAAAACATTGTCCTTGTTTATCGACATAAATGTATACATTTATTATATGATTATAAACATCAACAGAAATGTCCAGCCTTGCGTTCAATAGCACGGGCATACTGCTTCTGAGACAAAACGTTTTGACACCGGTATTTGTATCTACATGGAATGAATGTGATGTGATAGTATACGATCGGTATCAGTCACATAGTTCCAAAGCGCTTGCATTATTGAACGTAAGGAAGGTGTTATTATATAACCTAAAATTGCATGATGTTTATGTCGTACTTATAACTCCACAAAGCATGCAACCAAATAGTTTGAACACTTCTAAGGTGACTGCAATTGTCTGCAGATGCAGCAGAGTGGAAACGTTTGGTGCCACTAACAGTGATTGAGGGTCTTTAATCCACTGAACTGTGGGCTTGAATGAAATAAATTGCTCTGTAGAGACGTTTGATATTTGTTACGGATGAGCATACAACCCGCAGCCTGTGAGTGAATCCTATATTTCCAAACTTAGACCTTACACTGCCACTGCATGTTGTTTTCCAGACTGTAATTTTGAGCCGTGAGTCAATTTTTATCTCATGTTAACAATAATGAACTTGAGATTTTTGTCTGCTTAAAAATTGTGAATTGTTAGTGCTGGACCAAAGAACACTATATATATATATATAAATATATATATACTGTATAAGTATGAGTGCTGACAGTAATACATTTCGTTTTCACTGAAATTTGTTCTTATTGATATCACAGATAATGTTAAAGACGTCACTCACCGAGTTTGGCACTCTGCTGCATCTACAGATAATAGCACTGACTTTAGAAGTGTTCAAACCTTTTTACTCTGTGTTTTGGTGAAGCATTCATTTGGCATGTAACAAACAATTTTACGTAATATAATGATATTTTGACATTTCTGTTGAGGTTTATAATCATATAATACATGTATGCAACTATTTAGATAAAAAGGGCAATTATTTGTTCTACTTTTAACATAATGTTTAGTTTCGTATAACTCGCTTTACTTCATTGCCTTGTGATTGGACTTTTAGTGACAAAATGGTGAGTGACTGTCTTAACTGACTAAATGTGGCCTGTGCACTACTCCTCAAGTTAACCCTGTTGTATCATTCATGGTACTCTGATCATCTGGTTACAGTATTATAATGGTTTTACATCCTTGATGGTATAGGACAGGCTATAAGTATAACTTCTCACTGACTTTGTTCATTGAATCAGTGCTCGATTTGATGTATTATTCATGTGAAGTAACACTTACTTTGATCAGAGCTGGTTGCTAATACTAATCCTAAATCACTAACAGTACCATAAATAACAGACATCTTGTCCGGAATACTGATCGACTGCCAAGTTCATAGAGAATTCAAGACACAGTGAAGAAATATATTTGATTATCAGACATTGGACAAGTTGTATAAATTGTGTTAGGATGACATGCGATGGTCTGATTGTTTGACATTATTGCAGTCAGCTCTGTTGTCTCCTCACACTAATCCAGTTATTCACTTTTAGCACAATTCAACTATTGTCAATCATTTCACCAATTTAATACGTATTTTCTCAAAGATCTTCGTCATGTATTTTCTTTCAAGAGAGAATAACTGTATAATCAATTGAAATATTAATTTTAAAGATCTTGCTGCAAGAACCCAGTAACCCTTATTTTATCATTTTGAGAACATTTGCATTTTGATTGGGGTTACCAGCCTTACGTTCAATAGGGCAAGCGCTCTGGAACTATGTGACTGGTACGGATCGTGTAATATCATATCACATTGATTTAATGTTAGATGCAAACATCGATGTCAAAACGTTTTGTCTTGGTAGCAGAACGCTCGCCCTATTGAACATAAAGCAGGTACACACAAAAGTTAAGAATATTACTAGTTATTGAGACTGATACATAATTTTGGCTCTTCAGACCTACATGTACATGTAGTGTACTTTATGACACTCTCTGTCAGAGTATTGTTTATTCTACATCATTGCAGCTACATTATAGGCTGGTTCCATGCCGCTGTATTCACATTATCACACTGGGGACGAACAAGCAACAGAGCCAGGGTTTACTGGCTAAAAGACTGGGATCATGATTGGGAGCTTAAAACCTCTTACAAATGTCGACCAGCCAATTTTACCATGAAGTTTAGTTCTGCCATAGGCGGAATTTCATGGGCATATTTATTTGTCCAATCAGACCCGTTCCACCACCTCAGATGACACGTGACTTTGGTTTTTGGTTTGGACATTTGACCTTGTTTTCTAGTTTTAAAATTTGACATTGTTATGAGCAATGTGGGTATTTTTATTTTACATCTCATTTCATATTTGTATTTTTCAGGCAGTTTTAGTTCGGTGGAATGAGCCATACCAAAAATTAGCAACATGTGACAGTCGGGGAGTGATCTTTGTGTGGATAAAACATGAAGGAAGGTGGTCCATAGAGCTCATTAATGACAGAAACAGCCAGGTACAATTATAGTGGAAACCATGTAAAGATACTATTCAGTCCGTTATCGTATATCTTTGAATCCCAAAAATCAATAGTGAATGCAAGTTCATTAAATGTTAACTTAATGTTCATACATATTTCAAATTTATATCATCGCAGGGAATGCTAGAAAAAATATAGTTTGCTGTACTGGTTAGTGGTGGCTTTGGGAATATAACGTGCAGCTCATAAACTGTTTAAATAAACAAAGTACATCCCAGAGCTAATATTTAGCAATCTAAATGTAGTACAAAACAATATTAACAACTTGTTACATTTGACTTTTTGACAACCTATTAAAGGGATACTTAGTTAACGACTTTGGACCACTATGCACGTTTAACATTACATTATTAATGTTATTGTTGAATAACAAGTGTTATATTTATATAGTACCGGTATGAATGTAAAAAATACCGGGCGTTATGCTATTAAATGGGAACAGCCATTTTGTACCGTCACATGGTAAAACACTATTAAATCCTAAGTATCCTCTACATCATGAGCGGTACCTTTTATCAGACTATAAAAATGGTAAAAGTTGGTTTGTTTAATGACAACACTGGAATACGTTGATTAATAATCAATGGCTATTGGATGTCAAGCACGTGATTATATCAATTATTTCCATTCTTTTACATGCTTTCAAATTACTTTAATATTAAATTCTATTTTTTCAAATATATGCAGTGTATGATAAAAATGGATGATTTCTTTCTGTTGTGATAAAACCAGTTCAATAAAATTTATTTAATCTTTCTGATCAGATGCAATATAATACATATATTAAAAGTAGATGGTTTCTTCGATTATTTTCTATTGTGCCACTGTTCCACTTCATAATAAATATGACATGAACCGATTGATGTGATACAGAATCTCTCAGCAATTCTTATTTGTGCTCTAATTCTTCATTATTGCTGTGATAAAAGCACTTTTCTCATGTATGTGATCCGATAATGCATTATTTACTGACAGAATGCCATATTCATTTCACCAGTTCTGTGTGCTACACCAATTCCATTATGATTTGTCACGAATGGCACATCCTTAATGATAATATTTTTTATCATCTGCGCGTAAACCTAATCCTAAACCAAATTATTAGTTACATATAATTATATTGAATATCAATTTGATGGTGGAGTCACTGAGTGGCACCGTTATGAGCTGATCTAATGGCACAGTGCATCGTTATGTTTTACATAGCTATAACTGATGCTTACAGTGGCTTTGAACAACAATCAGTTAGATCAATACTTCCTTTATACAGAATTAACATAACACAAGAGTTTCTTACATGCAAAATGTAGTGTCAAATAAGTGGTTTGATAATTTGCACAATGACAATAACTTCAATGTTAAATACAAATGCCATTAACCCAGAAAACAAATACCTCCCTTGGGAGCTAGCTATCTCACCACTTGCCAGTTAATTGGAAAACAATCTACATGTGTATGTGCTATATATTTTTTAATGAAAAATTCCATAAACAATTTGTGAAATCTAAATGCCAAGTTTATATACGTGTCTTTTTTCGAATTAACTGGTAAGTAGTGAGATAGCTAGCTCCCAAGGAAGGTATTTGTTTTCTGGGTTAATGGCATTTGTATTTAAATTGATGACTACTGACCAATTTTGGTTGCTTCTCCCATTATGAAGACAATCCTCACGACAAACCCTGAACAAGTTACTTGTTAGTTACCATTATTCAAAATAAGGAATATACTGCCATTTAAAAAACAAAAAAATGACTAAAAATTTGGTCATAATTCTTTGTATTTTCACCCATCCAACATGAAATACACAAATGCCGAAATCAGAAAAACACATATATTGTTTTATATTTTTTACATACCCTAAGGCTATAATTTATAAACATTAACAAAAATGTTTGAACTTTCCATTGTGCAGGTGACCGATTTTGCATGGTCTCATGATGGCCGAATGGCTTTGATATGTTACCGAGATGGATTTGTTCTTGTGGGGTCAGTAGCTGGTCAGAGGTATTGGTCTTCCATGTTGAATCTTGACAACACTTCCATAACTTGTGGAGTTTGGTCACCTGATGATCAAAAGGTAGGTAAAAAGAACAAAAACATTTACTAACAGACCTTGAAGTTACACAGCATCGACTTTCGTTATTATTATTATGTTCTGGCAAAGTTTCTATTGTTTAATTCAATGACATCAATGACTTTTGTAATCAACTGGCCCACCATTGTTAAAATATCATTGAACAACCACCTATCCCTTTTATGAAACTGATGAAAAGTTTTTAGATCTTCAGCAGTTATTTAGTGAGCAAGATTTAATAGTATAAACACCCCACACCTGTTCTTAAAGTCTATCTCCAAGCCTTTGAGGAGTCTATTTCCAAGCTCTTGTGGAGTCTGTCTCCAAGCCCTTGAGGAGTCTATCTCCAAGCCCTTGAGGAGTCTATTTCCAAGCTCTTGTGGAGTTTGTCTCCAAGCCCTTGAGGAGTCTATCTCCAAGCCCTTGTGGAGTCTGTCTCCAAGCCCTTGAGGAGTCCATCTCCAAGCCCTTGAGGAGTCTATTTCCAAGCCCTTGAGGAGTCCATCTCCAAGCCCTTGTGGAGTCTGTATCCAAGCCCTTGAGGAGTCTATCTCCAAGCCCTTGAGGAGTCTATTTCCAAGCCCTTGTGGAGTCTATTTCCAAGCCCTTGAGGAGTCCATCTCCAAGCCCTTGAGGAGTCTATTTCCAAGCCCTTTTGGAGTCTATTTCCAAGCCCTTGAGGAGTCCATCTCCAAGCCCTTGTGGAGTCTGTATCTAAGCCCTTGAGGAGTCTGTCTCTAAGCCCCTGTGGTTGGAAATAAGGCCTGAAAATTATGACGGCGTTGTCGCAGAAACGAAATAGTCAGCAAAATTTCTTAATTTTCTGCATTCACAATTTTGACAAGATAATGTCTTCTAAAGTAGTGACAGTTTTTAGTACATTTATGTGTGACGAAATTATCATTTGTTGATACATTCACAAATGTATTTTGCTGAAGGACTTTCCTGTTCTGTATTATACAGAAAACTTTATTAGGTAACTCACTTTCAATAAATGACAAATACACATTTATTTGAGACCATGTGTTGTTTTTTGATCATGTAATATTACTATTAAATATATATGATTAAAGCATTCACCTGCTGTGCCTGACATCCTCGGAGAACTATTGAGGTTTTCCATGTTGTAAGCAGTAGTTTGTGACTGGAACAACACAGACATGTACTATCATTTCTGTGAGAAGGTACATTAAACAGATCCCGTGTTGCTAATAACAAAGTAATAGCCTATGCGGTGGCAGCAGGCGTGTTCTCAAATCAATAGCTGATGATTATTTAATCAATGTACTCCAGAGATGTCATTACGCAAACAAAGTTTTACTTTATCTTTGTCAGAGATTTGGTACAAGTGACAAGAATTTATTACTGCCAAACTTTGATTCTCACTTTAGTTAACCATGTAACGTCATGGTCTCAATATTATGCCTCTCAAAAAACGAGGATCTTCTGGCCATAAGCATATTCCCATCCAGGTTTGAGGCAAATGCATGGCAGGTCTGCAGAATCAAATATATTATAATAATATCTAACCACAGCATCCAACAACCCCCCCCCCCCCGCCCCATCCCACCCCTACTAAGTACAGCATCATGGTGTCAACAATATCTTTTGTTAAGTATTGAAGATTATAATAAAATCCTATTCACTTAAAAGTCATGGTTTCATCTTGACAGCAGTGATGGATCTTCCTCCAATGGGGAATTTCTAGAACGATATTGGGAAATGTTTGCAGTGATTTCCAGTTCAGCCTTTGGCCCAATTTGATAAGCATTTCAAGAGATCAAGAATACATTCCTCAAGCATTTTTAATCATCTTGTGGCATCATGCGGCATTGCAAGAGTTCAAGAATACATTCTCAAGTGTTTTTATTTGTCTTGTGGCATCATGAAGCAGTGCTCACCAAACACTGTCGTTTAGAATTAATTTTAGTGCCAAACATTTTTGAGCCCTGCAACCATCGTTGAGACTATAATTGTAGCAGACTAAGTATTAATAAACACCCTGGCCAATTATCATGAAGTGTTTTAGCTAGATGTGTATTTTATATTGGTTTAAAAAAGAACAAGAATTTTTTTTAGCTCTAGTAAATTCATACATGTATACAAGTACATGTATATTATATTGTAAATATATTACTGTATCATTTTCACTAATATATGCTGGGGATCAGGTCTGTATACATAAATATAAGATATATATATGAAAATATCATTGGTTTTGGCATAATTCTAAGGAAGGTTTATGATTGTTTGATATTTTGATATGGAGAAGATAATGGCTATCTCTAATCAATATTCTTTAGTTCTCATTTTCAACTGGTTTAAAATTAACCAAATATTTGAGATGTTTTATTTATATGTATAGGAAAGATGATGCATACCGGTATATGAATTAGGATTTGTATGGCATTGATTTGTTCTAAGACTGTAACATTGTTATACAGGTGATGTTTGGTACAACAGATGGTCAGATCATAGTAATGAGTTCCACTGGCGCCATGATATCTCAGGTGACGATCCATGATGGCATGGAGATCTCTTCCATGGCATGGTCATGCGAGCGCTTCAACATGGAGGAAACAGAATGTACCGAGGACCACAAGTGTGAACAAGGTTTGTGAACATATTTCTCAGTACTTATAGCATTTTATAAGATCCTGCTATGATAACTAATTCAGTGGGTTCTTTGAAATCAATGCTCACTTTCATAAGAGTTGTTCAAACGTAACGTTGTATTCTGATCCAAATTGCTGTCTCTGTACATGTATTTCTATGTCTGAATGCTTTTAATGTGAATGTTCATGAACACAAGGTTTATCTCACTGCATTTTGCAAATCATTGTTGTGGTAGAATATGTGAAATCTAAATGTGAAATAAAACATGTCAAACATGCATTAAAAATACATACAATTTGTAAGCATATGTTTGATTTAGAAATGGTACTGTAAACGTAGAAAAAATGCATGCCGATAAAATTCACCTATTTCACTACCGGCATCAAGTCGCAAAATTTATATGCACACATTATTTTAATACCCGTTTAGAATGTGTCGTTGCAAAATTGATCTGTCTCGAACATGCGCCAATATGCATATTTGTGAAAAGAAATGTCAATATTAATCCAGTTTACAGTAATTGTTTGTTTTGTAATTTTTTACAAATAATAGTTTATTTATATAAAAAAAAAATTTGTTCTGTTTTCAAGGCTGTAATGCAAAGAACTACACACTGGCTGTGTCATTTAAATATGGTGATGTTTTTCTTCTGTCCAGTTATGATGATGTCTGCCCCAAAATAGTGTACACAACTCTAACAGGTAAGATCAGCATTCAACATTTGACCATGTCAATGTTTTGTCATCTAGATAATTATAGAGATCTACATGTATATAGGCACTGATCTGTCATGTAGAGATCTACATTCAATGATCTGTCATATAGAGATCTACATTCAATGATCTGTGATATAGAGATCTACATTCAATGATTTGTCATGTAGAGATCTACATTCGATGATTTGTCATGTAGAGATCTACATTCAATGTTTTGTCATCTAGATATAGCAAAACTAAGAATGTTTCTACTATATATATATATATATATATATAGAGATCTACATGTATATAGGCACTGATCTGTCATGTAGAGATCTACATTCAATGATCTGTCATGTAGAGATCTACATTCAATGATCTGTCATATAGAGATCTACATTCAATGATCTGTCATGTAGAGATCTACATTCAATGATCTGTCATATAGAGATCAACATTCAATGATCTGTCATGTAGAGATCTACATTCAATGATCTGTCATGTAGAGATCTACATTCAATGATTTGTCATGTAGAGATTTACATTCAATGATTTGTCATGTAGAGATCTACATTCAATGATTTTTCATGTAGAGATCTACATTCAATGATCTGTCATGTAGAGATCCAGGGGTGGATTTAAATTTGAAAGTAGAAGGCACAAAGGCAGTTTGAACAGGCACACTAACTATGAGGTTGCCTTAGGCAACCGAGCCGAAACTAGGTGGGTTCGGGGGCATGCTCCCCGGAATTATTTTTTGCTATACATGTTCACAGGTGGATTCTTGAGCAATTTAGAGTGCTTTTCTTAGTTATCTTTATGATATTTTGTGAAGGAAAAGCATAATATGAATTATTCTTTTTCTTTAATTTATGTGATCAGGTTTCATAAAACAAATACATTTTACAACTAGTCTTGCTATTTGCCTTACCCTAAACGTATCTGATGCAGATTAACAGACAATTTGGAGACTTCTTAAAACCTATTGACAAATGAACAGCTTGAAATCTAGGTATTCATTAACAGTTTAAAATAATTGATAAAATATGTTGCTTATAATCCATAGTTAACTTAAAATATAGGGCCGTAGCCAGGATTTTGAGAGTTGGAGAGGGAGTCGTTTATGCTTTGGTGGTGCACGTGTTGTTTAGGGCGGTACGGAGGTATGCTTCCCCAGAAATGTTTGAACCTTCCGTGGGCTAAAACGTGATATCCTGGTATTTGGGCTTTATTTTATATATTTAAAAAAGGGGGCACCTATTTCTTACAAAAAGGCACTTGAGCTCGAGAAGAGAGGGGTGTGCACCCTCGGCACCCCCCTCTGTATCCGCACCTGAGATCCGCATTCAATGATCTGTCATGTAGAGATCTACATTCAATAATCTGTCATATAGAGATCTACATGTACATGTATAGGCACTAATCTGTCAAGTATAAATATCTGATCTGACATGCAGAGAAATATGTCATGTAATTATCTATAATCACAGATCTGTCATCTTAGGTTAATGGTGAAGAGAGTATTGTCTCATATTCACTTCATTGAAATTGGTTATTGACATTAAATTCATCTACAAATCATCAAAGCACATATTTCATAATGAATTAATATTTACTTCAGTGGTTTTAACACAAACATTATGTACATGTAGTAGTTCTCCGTGAATTGGAGGAGAATGTGTATTACCACCGACCTCAGAATGTATTGTTGGCTATTCACACTCGCTAAGCAAGGCGTGTCATTCTCATTGATTCCATAGACTTCTCAATATTCAGTGCCAAGTGAGTCACTGCAGCATCTCTACTCTGTGTTTGATGGAAACTACACCATGTGCAGTGTGATGTGAAAACAATCTATTGTGTTTCCTCCATCCGCTCTTTATCATTAGGAATCTATGATCAGGTGCCATTAAAGAATACGGTTTGCCAGTGCAGAACATACCTGTAGTCTTTTGTTGTAGCGTATCACGAAACTCCATCTCCATCATAACGATTCTGCTCGTTATCTAAATGGAATCTTTAGCACAATAGCAACTTGTTTTTACGACCAGCATTGTTGCTGCAATAAATATATTGATATCCTTTTATTACGAACAGCACTACAAAAGGATAATTACTACAATTATGTGATGGTGTCCATTAATTTTTCATGCGCTCGTTTCTTGTAACTCAGAAATTAGTGGCATTTAATTGTTTTAGAAATAACATTTATTTTGCTTCTTATTTCTTTGTTGTACTTTTTTGTACAATTATTGAATTTTGAAATGTCTTTAAATCAAATATCTTGGGATCGAACAAAAGGCTGCCATACAAATTTGACAATGAGATAATGTTTATATTGAGAATGTTTGTTTTTCTAAGATACTTAGATAGTGTTTATAGTGTGCTGAGGGTGTTTGGTATATTGAGATAGTGTTTAAATTGAGGAAGTTTAGTATTTTGAGATACAGTGTAATGGCTGTAAGAAAACGTTATACTTTGTAATGTTATTTACTGTACTTTATTCTTTAATGTACACACTACACTATATGCAATTTATCTCGTGGAGAGGCATTTATATAGGCATGTCGCATGTTTGCTAATCCACTCTTTTACTAAATAAATATTGTTTAAAAAAATGTTATTTTTTTATTTGTACCAAGCAGTGTGGAGAATAACATGTTTCTGCTTTGAAATACCAGTATCAGTTCATGATTATCATAAA
Organism: Melanodrymia brightae; assembly: GCA_032273805.1. Lineage (NCBI taxonomy): Eukaryota > Metazoa > Mollusca > Gastropoda > Neomphalida > Peltospiridae > Melanodrymia > Melanodrymia brightae. Next base: position 3,734 of record JAUTCZ010075583.1, on the reverse strand, counting down.
CTATGTCAGATATAGACGGTCAGTTTGAACAAAATATATTTTAAAACTCATTATATATAGTGATTGCAGAATAGACATTCAGTTACTTTCAATATGAGTGGTTAAGTTGCTCTATAATTTATGACAATAACTTCTTTGAATTGACAATTAATTGCCGATGTGCCTATTTTTGTGAACCTAAGTTGTGATATATTTCAGGTTTACGCATGGACTGGTCCAACTGTGGAGACTATTTAGCTGTTGCTGGTTTCATTAGGCTTCCAAACTTACAGTGCAGGAATGAACTTCACTTCTACTCCAAGACCGGCAAACTCAAACACTGGGTCATTATTCCATCTCAGGTAAGAAACAAGTAGATCATCACTTTATACTTTGTCCAAAATTTACATATATTCCATAATTTGTTGGTGCATGCCATGTCAAATTTGTAATAATATATCTTCAACTCTGTTTTTTGTAGAGATATGCATTTGGCTATGTTAATGATTTTGTCTTTTAGATTACATGTTACAGGCCTTTTAATTTACATAGTTGGTGCATATTGTACAATGTGGCACTTGGTAGATAAATTAACAGCTCATGCACTGTTCTGTCTTGCATACTGTCTTACATCATAGCTATGGCAGTGAACATTCAGATACCAGGAATCTACATTTTTCTTTTTATGAAATGAAAACTTTTTAAATGTCTCCATGGCATAGGAAGAGAAAACGCAAGGGAACATATTCCCCTGCCCACCCTATACTTGTCATACATTTGAACAAAAATATGTTTTTTCCTATATAATTTTCAAAATGTTAGTCGTCGTTCCTTCACCACTGTGTTTGTTACAGAGAAACTATAATCAGGTTATAAACAGCTCATAATATCTACTGATATTGCCCATTATCAGCCTGTTAGAGGCTATATTGACATTACCTGTGAGTAGATAGTGAATGCAGATTTTCTGTTTTTCAGGGTAAACCATTGACAGCATTAACATGGGGTCACAATGACAGACGACTGTTCATGGCTGCAGGATGTCACTTGTATGTCGCATGGATTAGCAAACAGGTGGCACCACTGCAGTTCTTGTGCCAGCGAGTTGTGAAAAAAGTGGTGCGCCAAGAAAAGAATATTGACAAACTTCCTCTTCCAACCAGATTGAGGCTTGGGGCTCAAGCTCTTTTTTCTCCCACACTAAAAGTAAGCTTGGGTTTTTTTTCTCTAAGATTATCTGGCCCAATGGCTCAAGTGAATTCTTGTCATGTAGCATATCATCCGGTATGTGTAATCAATCATTTATAGTTTGATGTTTTTTTTCTCTCTGAATGTACTTATCCAATGAACTTCAATGAAACTCTTCAAGATTGAAGATTTAGGTTTGTCCAAATAGAGGTTAGAGATTAAAATTATTGATTTGTTTTTTTTTGTAATGTATATTACATGCAGTATTTTAATTAAAATGCAATATAATTTTGATGGAGAAGAATGTTTCTGTGACCACTTGCATGGCCTGTGTTTGAAGTATCAACTCGTACTAATAAATTATTATACATCACAAGACACTTGGGGAGTATCCTCTATATATATTTATATACATGTACATGTATATATACACACATATAAACATACATAGGATGGTATGTAGGATGGTATACAACTACGAGCCTTGTAAACAACTTAATACAAGTCCCTGTGTGATCACTTGGTCTTGTTGTATGTTGGTGTCATATTGATGCTGATACCGATGTCAGGAATTTTCCTACATCATTTTTCCTGTTCTTGGAGTACATGTATATTGATTTTATAATGATACTGATATCAGTGTCAGAGTATAGCTATAGCACTTACTACAAATTCAGTTGGCCATGTGAACTATAGAGCCAAGTGATTCTTTTTTTCTACGTTATACTGCAGTTGTTTTAAATATATATTATGATAATGTTGTGTTACTACGAGGCATTTTGGAATGAACAATATTTCTAAGGATAGAAAATATTTATGATTGATGTACATTGATTTTCTGTCTTCATTTATCAGTGTCCAGTTTTCATTTGCTCAGTTCTGGTATTAATGTGATAAAAGATTGTCATTTGAAAATTAAATCTGATGTATACATGATAGGTTATAGGATCAATGTCACTTAGTGAATTTGCTGTCTCTTGTATCATATTACAATCAATGATCAAGTTTGTTTAATGACATCACTAGAGCATGTTGATTAATTAATCATTGGCAATTTAATATCAGGCTACTGCCAAAATAGGCTATTATTTTTTATTAGCAGTAAGAGATATTTTATTATGCCCTGTTCCATAGACAGCAGCCTATGATGGAGCAGTGTTGGATAACTCGTTGGAACGAGACAAAAGTCCACTGAAGAGGTTCTACCTCACACACTTCAGCTAGATACTGCTCCCTATGTCAACCAGTGCACCAATGTTAGTCATAATGCCACCCGGTCTGGGAATAAACCATGTTATGCTGTCAGTGTCAATGAATAATGCTGATGTCACTGCATCCATTGATCAATAATCCAGTCAATATAAACTGCATTACTTATGCCATCTGTATGTACAGTAAATTTTACCATGACTTTTAACAATACTTGAGTGGTTAGTTAGCATAATTTAGTGATACGTACAGTGGTGGAATACAACTTTCATGTGTTGTTTATAAACTAAAATCAACTGAGAGAGAAAATCTTTCCTACCATCAACTTGATGATTTATTTAGACCAAATCTCCAGTGCATCTAAAAGACATTTGTTCAGTCAAAAACTAACACTGTGTTTTGTAAACAAACTGTCCAAAAACTGTGAAGTAACCACATCAGTTGTTCGCAAGATCATCTTGACATAATTAGATTAATAATTATGGAGAGATGTTCTACAAAATATACAAGTATTCTTTGAATACCTGGGTACATGTTGCTTCCCGTTATATAGCTTGCTATTGTTTACGTTGCTTTAATGTTATATACAAACATTTAGTGCCATATATTTTACCAATAAATATACTATTGGTATGAATTAAATTGTAGTACTGTTCTAATTATTTGTGGTTTCATACTTTCGCTCTTCAAAAGGTGATACCATTCCAATTCCAAGAGGTGACTTCATCACCCAGTAGTCAATTACATAAGAAAAGAATCTGAAAAAAAACCATGGTCATGGTAGAATGGAGATAAATGACGTCCATTTTCATTTTAGCGATATGTATCGTGGATTTGATACAGCTAAATATTACGGTACATTTAAAATCTTCAGTTTTAAATGACATTTAGCAGTATTAAATCCACAAGAACATACTGCTAAAATAACATACAATTCTACAAAATATATCAATTATTAATTCAAATGTTTGTTTATGTGGTAATTATATAATATATATATAAATTTTTCAGAGCTACATTCCTGACCCATTCAAGTTACGTGAGTTTGTGAGCACTCCTCCACCAGGCAATGAGCGTATGTTCTGCACAATGGTTCGCCATGGAGATGAGACGTCTGGCGGCCATTACACGTTATATTTAGAATATCTTGGAGGACTTGTTCCACTGCTGAAGGGGAAGAGGGCGAGCAAACTGCGACCAGACTTTGTCATATATGACCCCAAGATAAAAACTACTGGCAGAGGTTAGTGTTGTTTTGCTCTTATGAAAAGGTCTTGTCAATGGGTTGGGTTGGGTCATTTTTGGTGTGCTTCCATCAGAAAACTGTTCAAGCACACCTGTCATGGGCACAACCTCTG
>JAUTCZ010075472.1:0-17006 GCA_032273805.1 Melanodrymia brightae | reverse complement strand
TTTGCATTTGTTAAGTATTTTAGTCACAATATATGATCAAACTGAGGTACCGGCTGTATCCAAAATTAATCCAGTGCCGAGAGGAAATAACTCTAAAGTCTTAAATGTTTTGTATTCTTAGTAATCATCCATATACTGTGACTGTTCCTTTTCATGCTTGTTGCAATAATATATTGTGAAAGAGTTTCAAATTACATCGCATCAATTATATTTATTTGGTATCCACCAATACATTGATATGGTATTATCAGGCTCATAGGAACTGGTAGGGAAGGGCCAAGAGGAACTGTGCCCCGCTATCTATTTTCAGGACAAAAAAAATAATTCTTAAATTATTTTGAGCAAATTCTATGAAATATATATTTCACTTTATTTAGGTTTTTTGCCTTTATTTTTACAGTTGCATTAGTGCAACAAAATCTTTTAAAATCGCTCAGAGCATCTTAATTTCAACATTAATTTTGAATGAATATATGTTTTTAGTATTAATTGTTTGAGACCTGATAAGAATGAATAATAATTTAATTAAAACAAATTTTCTCAATATCATAGCATAGCAGTAGACTTGCAACATTGCATTCAAATTGTTCATCTTTTCCCCCTCATTATTTATTCATGTATTTATTGATCATATTACATCTTAGCATCATTATGAACTGTTGATTGAATGCTCACATTACAGACGCTGGGACCCCCTGGTCAGGTTATGTTTCCCCGCCTCGACAGAGACAAATCAGCAGTCCCCTCAGGAGTGACGTCTTTGCCCCAGCAGAAAGTTAGTTGTTTTTTCGGCCACGCTCAAAGAGTCGGCACTTCTCAGTCTTAATGTTCTTGACAATCACATGAAACCTCCTTCAATTAAAACACAAGTAAAACATAGAAATAGTTTTTACAACAAATCTTTAAAAAAAATTTGAATATTTTTCTCACGATCATGTACGTACTTGTCACAATTGCCATATTTTACCCATCAAATAGCTCATTAAACAATGTACTGGATTGCATTATATAATCTTTAATTTTCTATTTTCTCTGTTGAGTTGGATGATATTTTTTATTTATTAATTACATCAAGTATGTTTGTATCTTTACTAATGTAAAACTTCCAACGTCAGTGTGTTTCGATGCTTTAACATTGATCTTAAAAACATTACTTTTAGTCAGTACACTATCACACAATTAACAGGATAACATGCAGAACATAACCTTTTATCAAGGTGATAAAACATGTTTAAATTTGTATTTTAAATGATGGAGGATTCTATGTCATTTGTGGGTTAACCCCTTTCTTAGTGTTATTTTGGTCACTGTACCTGCTTCATAAAAGTAATACAACGTATGGATTTTATGAAATGTGAAACCTTTACCAACTAAGATTTATAACTACACGTACATGTATCTGTAAGATGATTGTGACTGCTGTTAAGCAAATAAAAACCTTCTTTTTTTAAAAAATAGTATAATTATAGAAACAGCTGGGCAGTTCAGTTTGCTTTTCATTAATTGATTCCGATTACGATAACAGGATAAAATACTATAATTAATTTCAAGTATCATATACGGTGATGCTATTTTAGTCTTCATGATATTTCTATATAACATTGCTATAAGCTGGAAATTTTCAATTCCTAAGCCTAATGTTTACATGGTTTGAAAGTGATATTCATATTGTATACGGTAGCAATGCCGTAGATACTGTCACCGGAAAAATAAATACAAGTCATAAAAAATCAGTATAATGTTTCTTATAACATGGGATGGTCTAAACAAAATCCCAAGTTTTAAAAATGCTGCCTACAGTTGTATTTTCAGTGATATTTTAAAACTGATTTGTCAGGTTTTTATTTATCGGTCGTAATTGCAGAAAAAATATGGTAGGACCAATTATTTGTGCCAGCAATCACAATTTATTTTTGGCGTTATTATCGGCTTAGTCTATATCTCCTGTGATATTGTAGATCCTGAAGTTAATACGATCGCAATATTAATGTGAAATATGAGTCGATGTTATTCATATTAATGATAATATGATGAATACATTTCTGCCATTTTATCTGTGTGTAAAAGGTCAACAAACAAAACGGAACTATTAAACACGATATTTATGTAATAAAGTTTGATTACTCGCTTTCGTGAATCAATAGTTTAGCCATCCGTTAACCGTGTTTATCGGCTTCAGAATCTTTCATCACGTTGTGAATAGTTTCACAACACTAATCTGCTGTTTAAATGTTGCTTTGTTTCCGGTGATCATGTTGGCTGCAACCATTGTGTTAATTGTTCTTTTGTTACAAGTGATTGCGTATAAGTAAGTTGATTTTAACAATTATACATGACAGTGTTTTTGTTTAGTCTCGACCCAGATAGGCCTAAATAAAATAGTTGCAAGCCACCAAGTTAACAAAACTAGTTTTAAAAAAAAAAGTACTGTACGAATGTGGAGGCATTCTGATTACATGTCACATTTTAGTCAGACCATCGCCACTCGTATTAATTTAAGGATGCATTAATTTAAGAACGCATTAAGTTAAAGACGCATTAATTTAAGGACGCATTAATTTAAGGATGCATTAATTTGAGGATCTACAGTATTCAGCTTGCTTATTGAAATGTGGAAGGAAGGGGTTGATCAGTTTTATTTTCCAATTAAATGTTAACTATTAATGTGAATATCACTGAGATAGTGCGTGAAAATCACTCTATTTTGTATATTACTTGGGGCAGTATGTTTGCCATCAACACCATACAATCGTTGATGTGCTGGATATTTGTCTCGTCTGAGGCCACATTTAATAATGTTATCCACAAAATCTATTTCCATGTTTTTTCATATGTTTATTTATTTTTTCCTACTTGCCAATAGTGCTGTTCTGGTCATTTTAGATTAATATCTTATATTTTATTTCCTTTTTATATTCTAAGATCATATCATCCAAACAATACAAGTAGAGAAAACATTTTTGATTGGGTATTGTGTCAGTTATTCAGCCAATAAGAGCAATTACATTATTAATTCCATTAATAAATGTGTCCATCATTGGTGATTGTTATTATGGAAATTGGTGTTCATCATTAAAAGCATTGATATATATAAACAAATGTATATACAGTGGAATCTCTTAGTCCGTGCTCCTGTAGTCCGTCAGGAAACCCCACCTTACGGACGGTCTTATAACAACACAAAAGTGCCTCACTGTAAAGTTGTTCATTTATTTGGATATTCAACTTCCAGATGCTCAAAATCGAAAACAATTTATACAAAATAATGGTTATTTTGCTTAATTTAACCAGATCCCTCTGATAAAACATGCAGTTTATTTATTTCGGTCAGAGGATTAAATTTCTATAGGTTATTGAACTGTCGTGGTGATGATGATATTTGCAACTCGAGCCTGACAAGACTGATACAGTGTTATGTTTTGCAGCTGTGCCCTGTGTGCAATATTTAATCATCACCGGTCTAAATGGAGACATGGGCAGTTAAATTGAAAAATTATTGCTTGTATCCAGTCTGTCTTACAAATCAGGTCCAAATCATGTCGAACAGTACAGAACAGTACAGAACACCTGTTTAAAATAGGTGTTCTGTGGCATCTCCTGTCTCAGTTGTTTGGTGACCAAATTCCAGTTGACTGCTGGTCACAAATTTTTCACAACTTAGCTGTCTTAGCACTTATCTTGGTAGATCGCACTTAGTGAGAGAAGTCTTCACAGATCTTTGCAAACGTTTCCATGGTAGCTTAAATCAGTTAATATACCACTAACTGTTCATGTTGACATGACGACAAGGTGATAACATCAAAGCAATTTGTAAAAAGGGGGAATTTGTAAGACATTTTTAAAAAATATTATTTATTAACGTTGTTATTACGTTATGGATTGAACAACAGGCAAAGAAGAAGTGACACAGTGGCCATAAATCATTCTAATATCCCTAAATAGCTGTTATAAATGTGGAAGTTTTAGACAGTGCAGAACTTTTTTACCCCTGATGTCTCAATCAATCGGTGTATTATTACGGAAATATTGATGTTAAAAATAATTTTATACCTATGAAACATTGTGGAAAATTAATAATAATTTGTAATTTTGTTTGTGACTCAAGGGAGACTACTCATCATCTGCGATAAAAAACCATATTGCCCAGACTACGAGGTTCCACTGCATTGACGTAGCAAATGTGTGATCATTTAATTGTTATTCACTTTGAGTATATGGCGTAAATTTGTCCTCAATTATAATATTGGAAATAAATTTTATGCCTGCGTCATCGCAGAACATAACTGGTAAACAACATTAGTTTGTTCACCTGGGTAGTCCTGACAGCCTTAGATGGCCGACTGTACCGAAGAAGGGAGCGTTTTAACGTTAGTTAATGTAAGCACTTGAAAATTTGGCTCAATCAATGTTAATGAGTGTCATTATTTAAACTATTATATTTTTCCTTCTAATAAGCAAATTCATCAGTCTTTTTTTTGTCTGTATGGGGTATTACTTAGCTACACTGTTAGTAAATAAAGTAAATTTAAACATTGATCGGCATATCTGAAGAATATTGAGATATTTTTCTAAACGATTGCCAATATGATTTCCATTAATTTTTGTCCTGGCATTTGTATTATCTAGCTTTTACATTAAAGGCACAAGCCTAGTTTTAAGACAAATGCCTCCATTCTTGCTCTCCATGGAGCATTTTTATTATTGAAATATAACTTTTACTTACAGCTTATTGCTTACAATAGCAATATATTCAATGCATTTGTAGTAGCTTAATATTTTCCTTGGACCTGTGTGTACAATGAATTTGTCACAGATTTAGGACAAAATTACACATAAAAGCTATTATAATCATTTGAATGACCAGAAACACTGGATATACATACATGTATATTGTATTTTGATATTGTACTCAATAAGATGTTAGTAAATGTTAATTTTAATAATAAAGAAATGCTCCATTAATCAGAAATACGTTACAAAGAGCATTATCTGTACAAGCACAGTGGCATTCGTCTTAAAACTCAGCATTGTGCCTTTAAAGTTCTATTTTATAAAAACTTTGCTTTGATCTTACTGACACCTGAATTCTGAAATTGTGACAGAAAATCATTTCAGAATGTGGTTGTCATGTTAGCAATCCATCCAAAAAAAAAAACCCTGTGAATTGGATGAGGAAAATATTGAGCGACTGTCAATCTGTATTCTAAATATGTCAAGTATGACAGTTAGCTATCAATAACTGTAATAAACCACTTCACTTCTGAGAAATCGAGTTAAGGGCAAAAAAAAAATATTCATAGCATGTTGTGGCCTGAAGGCATTTATTTCATGATGCTGCCATGGAAATTGATCAGCTATTTTTTGTCATCGCCCAAAGAGACATTTTGATTATAAATCTTGCGTCTGCTAGAAGAAAAACGTCAAGAGAGAATCTGACATGTTAAAAAGAAAGATCAATAGAAGAATCTCTATTCAGATCCCTTGAGCATAGAACCACGAAGCCATGCAATACTTTAATGTCAGTTTTAAAGAAAAAATTCTCTATTTGCCATCAGATGGATTTAATCTACACAATTTTTTTCGTACCGATTTTCAATTGGATTTCAAGATTAGGACTTGCTCTTAAGAGTGGAAATTCTCTCATTTCGTCAATCACTTCTGGCAAAAGTCTTTTCACATCTGTTTTATTTCTCAAGTAAACTAATTTATTTAAAGAGATTTTTCACGGAATGGTCGGAAACAGGAAAAAGTTGCTCAAAATATTCATCTTTACATTAAAATACAATTGTTTGAAAATAAAAACACGACAGTCTTCGATCTAAGCGATCTAATTACTACTTTCAACACTTCTTGTTATTTCGGGCGATTTCTACAACAGTTCTAAACCTTTAAATATGCTATGATAAAGGACCGTGCATAAATGTCAATACCGGTGTTTCACAATCCGATAATGTTTGGAAAGGGGGTTAGCAAGGGAGGGGGTTTAAAAGCCAAGTTCGGATATCTTTTCATGTAAGCCCATCTGTCCATAGTTGATCAATGTTTTATGTCAGGATTAAAATGGGAGGGCGGGAGTGAATCAAACGTAATCCAAATTTTGATCGGAATTTAAAACACATTGACATTTATCCTTGATCACTAAGTATAAAGATATTATAAAATACATTGTATTACGTTCACGTTTTCAGGAATTGTCAGCACTGTGATTTATTGTAATGGCTTTGTAAGGGCCTTAAATTCAGCTGCCTTTTCCTGTATAACGTATCAAATTACTACTTATTTGTTTTACATAAAAATCGACCGGGTAATGTTATTGCTGACACTACCAAATTTTCTGAGCAAATAAATATGTATTAAAAAAATATATATATTAAAAATGTTATTACTGAAATTTGAAAATGTTCTAAAACGCCATCAACCATGTCATTGCAGAAGCAAGGGAAGTGGTGCGCAGTGCACGTGCGCGTGGCGTGGGAAATCTACCATCACCAGCAGAAGCAGCACCCCGAGAAGGGAGCCGAGCTGAAGCCAGGCGAGATCCTGCGACCTCCTAGTCACCTTCTTCCTGGCTCCACATTACACCGGCCACCAGAACTTGGTGGTGGAACACCTGTCTCCTTGTTTGGTGGAGGTACTTGTTGTATTAGCTATTATTAACTATGTGGGCAAAGAGATTGGGAAACAATATTTTGTGTTATTACCTACGAGGTTCAGCATAACAAGGTTCATATTTATCTCGTTAGTCATCTTCATTAGTCCTCTTAGCATTGTTTAATGATTGGCTGTCATAAGAGTACATATTTTTTTGATTGGCTGTCATAAAAGTACATTTCTTTGTAATTGGCGCATGGCTTGATTTCATAATGACGTCATTAGCTGCCAACCTGGCGATAGCCCTTTACCGTCGGATTTACAAATGTTGGTTTGTAAGCAAGTGCTTATTTAGCAGGACAAGTCTACGGTAATAAACATGACAGACGATGTTTATGACGCTCGTGCCTAAATTATTGTGTCGTAAATAACGTCTGTCATGGACACCAATGTAATATTCTCTATATCTTTCTCTATGTACATCTCAAACGGGCAATATATAGAGGATACTCCCCAAGTGTCGTGATCTATCATAATTTATCAGTATGAGTTGATAAAAGTATAAAATCCAAGCCTTGGTGAGGATTTTTATACTTTTATCAATGAGTTCTGATGAATTATGATATCATAAGATACGAGGGTGGTAATCGTTTTATCATTCATTATCATTGTCTAATTAGGATGATTATTACCATTAATTAAATGGAAATGAACACATATGTTGTACCAAATTCTCTTTTAAGTTTATTTCTTGTTCCCTAATGAATCTTGTTTCAATGGTTATTCCATTTGCCTTCTAGCTAAAATTTGGCATTGTATTTATTGTAGTAGTGAATAACAAATTATTTTTTGTCTTGCAGTAAATGCCCATCAGCGAAGTATATTGGAAAATCATGGAGCAAACCCTTTGTACAATCCTGGTGAGTTCCTATTTATTAGTCGTTAATTATAAAGTTTTAGAACTCATTTATGAACTGAATATATGGTTAAAGTGTCACTATTGTTTCATTCTCACTAACGTTTTATTCTCACTATCATTTCATTCTCACTAACGTTTCATTTTCACTATTGTTTCATTCTCGCTGTCATTTTATTCTCATAATCGTTCCATTCACCTGGATATAAAGATCCTTTTATTCAGCAACCACAGTTTAGCAAACCAAGAAAACAATCTTATTTTTAAAGCAGTCTGCAGTTCTAACGTTTTGACACATAATCTCCATTCTCCTTTCAATCTTTCTATCTATTTCTAAGCCTGTTGACCAATCCCAACTTTTTGTTAAGAGCAGAAATAAATTTTGTTTAAACCAAAGTCTCACTTTATTGTAGTTTATATTTTCAATACAACCATTTCAATGCCTCAAGGAATGTAAGAAGTATACTTTAGTGAACTATGATTGCAGACTTTGCTAAAGTTATTTTCTGATATAGTTGAACTGAAATATGTATTGTAACATCTTTCTTTCTTTTATACCTAGGCTTGCAACCATTTCCCAGACCGTCACCATATACAAATCTTGGAGGCCAGATGAGCTTTGGTGGATTGGGTATGCAATTTATGTTGTACTTTGTGTCTGGTCAAAAATGTGGAACTCTTCCAAATAGATAAATACAATTGTAATTTTTTGACCGACCAGTAAAGAAATACCGGGTATACATTAAGATTTCCTTTCAATAGATATCATCCTGACTGGTCTTTCCATTGATTTTAGTTTCATGTACATACCTCTCTCACAGTTCATAGCAGGGGTGGGGAAATACCATTGTTTCCGGTCATTAACCGTGTGACTGGCATTATTTTTGGAAAACAAGTGTGTCGGTCACAGTATTTGTGCCATTTTTAGCTGAAATAAATCAATTTGACTAACTTTCATTGTTCTCAAATGTGTAAAATGGTGCCAGCTCGGTTATTCACCTTTTTAGGTGTTGTTTTTAACATTGTGGATGCGTCTGGTTGGCCAATGATGTCTCACAGGTCGCTGGTTACTTCATAATTAGGAAATGTCATGAATTTCAAACTTCAAAATGAGTGTAGTGGTAAGGGAAGTGCCAAGTTAAAGATTAACAAAGCATTTGTTTGTTTGTTTGTTTATTTCAGGGAGTAGTTTGATAAATAGTGGTAGGGAAATGGCGTCAGTTCCGGGTTTGACGTCTCCGCACGAGTGGAACCGGCTCCATCGAACACCCTCGTCATTCCCTCAACTAGAACGCGAGGCGGAACGTGATCGCGAACTGGAACGAGAACGGGAAAGGGAACGCGAGAGAGAACTGGAAAGGAGAAAAGAAGAAGAAAGAGAAAGGTGAAAAATGGTCTTTACTTTCTCAGTTGTGGAATACTTGAGGTGTTTCTTGAATTTATGAAATAGTGTTAAAATTCACAAACCATAATCGAAATTTCACTATTAGACAATATTTGTAAAATCTCAACAAAGAAACCTGGTGTAACTAACTGTAAATTAACTAAACATATTATTGCTTAACTAAATTAGGGACCTTTGAGTCACCCCACACCCAACCCCACTTTTTAAATCTGCTGCACCTCTCACTGTATGCAAAGTGTAATCAGTGAATAAAAATGTTTTACTTTAGGGATTTTTTACTAGCCGTCGGGCAGGAAGACATTAAAAATATACTAGCCTGATTAGTAGGGCTACCGGATTCTAGCAACCATGGTTACTGCAATTTGTAATTAAACAGATTAGTTAACCTGGATATGATTGTTCATTTCCATCTTACAGTAAGAACTTTAATCAATAATTGTTAACTTAATAATTAAATAGTATTTGATAAAAATATGAGTGTCTGATTTATTACTCACATGTGGAAACATCGAATACATAAATAAACTTTGTACCATTAAAACACACGTTGAATCTGCTAATTAATCACTGTATGCTTTTCTACTACTTATCGTCCAATTATATCTCTAGCTACTTCCTACATGTTTCGTTTAGTACGCAAAACAACACTATTCGTCATTCTTGCTTTTCCTGTTTTTAGGGAAAGAAGAAATGCCGAAAGTCACGACAGACTTAAAAATTTGGAATCTGAGCGGTCGAGGGAACGTTTCAAAGAACACGAACGGCATCGCTCTAGATCACGATCTCGTAGTCGCTCGCCCATGCGTAACGGGCGTATCGATCACATGAAAGTGGATCCGAGTGTGTTGGACCGGAGGTACGAGGAGAAGCTCAAGGTGAAGGAGGAGCGGAGGGAGGAGGACTATATAACCAACAACCTAGGCAATAATTTCGAGCGGGAAAGGGAAAAACTCATCCGCAGTAACTTAATGGGCTTTGGCCAGCTCCATCCAGGCAATCCGATGGCTATGGGTTTAAGTGTGAACAATATGATGCTGGACCGTAGCCGGTTCCTCGGGCCTACATATTTCGCAATGGACCGGCCCAGCAATCCGGCCCCGTTCTGGAACCCGTTCGATAAAAGTATTGCCGTGAACCAGCAGATGGAGTTGGAGCGTGAGCGAATGGCTCTGAGGCTGGGCGCCCCGATGGCCGTCATAGAGCAGGAGAGACTCAAAGAACAGATTATGAGGGACCACGAAATGGAGTTGCGACGGCAGTACCTGGAGCGTCTGCCGCCGTACGACCGCGAGAGGTTAGCCTTCGAACAGAGTAAACTCCAGCCCCAGTTTCGGGCCGATCCCCTGGGTCTAGCCCACTACCAGCGGACGATGAGTCCACTAACTCATAACCATGGCAGCAAAAACGGTTCGCCTGCTGTGATTCCAGGCGTGCCACCCCCGTTAATACCGTCGGCCAGTGCGACGCGTCCACACAGCCACAATAACTCGCCGTCGAGCAGTAAGTTGAAAGGCTGCAGTCCGGCGGACAGTACTAGTGAACACAAGGAGAAAAGAGACACAAGCTCAACAGACCCGGACGCTCATTCTCGGTGAACAAAAAAGTCTGTTTTCATTTAGTGCTCTATGTCATCTTATATTCTAAAGTTGTGGATTATCTTCTTTATTATCGACATGTCCGACAAAAATACAAAAAAGTGCTGTTTAAAACAATACGTTGGCATTGGATTAATGCTCAAAGAGGATCTAATGCTACTGTTGCATTATGGGAAGGGTAGTGTGCATATTTTTTAAAAGGTGGAATCACGAGTGGATGTTATATAAAAGAACTGATGGTGGTTCGCCGGTTGTTCAGAACAACAAACTTGTAACCATTTGGTTCTGTGAATAGAAATTGTTTTACCGATGCTTTCCGAATCACTGGAGGAGAAAATGTTTAAAGTATGTGTGTGAATATTATAAACGCAAGTGCATATTGCCAAAACCAAACTGTCAAAGCTATGTGGAGGCAATCATTCCATATTCTTGCAATGGTATTAAATGACAGCAAAGGATACATGTTCCTGGCTGCGTAGAGGGAGCCGGTAGCTCTCTATCTATCTCACTCGCATCCTTTCGTACATCTTCGGCTCGGAGTCCCGAGTTTCAGATGACAAAATACGGTAGCATCAAATGCTGCGGTGAAAGTATGTGACAACAATAATCTCGCAGCCTGAACTACCCTTCGACTGCCAGGTTTCCATGGTTTGAAAGTCCAGTGAGAAAAAACGTTAGTGACGAAATAAAATGACACTGTCGAAAAGGCCACTCACTGTATAAGCACACAAGCAATGATCTCTGTTACAAAATAGTTTGACATGTTTATTTCTATGTGTTTTGGTCTTGGTCCCTCTGCCACAGTGATATCTGTTTGGTGGATAGATCTATAGAATTTATGCGTTCGTTAAGCGGTATATGCAATATTTTAAAACATGTGTTTATCTTCACTAAGAGAACCTTATCTGTCAATAACTAAAAAGCATTGTTGACCACTCCTATTGCAAACAAGCTACCGAAGTAAAACAAACTTGTGTTGATTAATGTTTCTAGATCTTCACTTAACAAAATCTGCACAACTATGTTTGTGACTAAATCCATGCCAAATGCATTTATGACAATAATTGCTGTAGGTCCTAAAAGTTAACAGTTTTGTAACGTGATTATTAAGGAACATAAATACTACAACAATGTCCTTTTCTAATAGTGACCTGCCCCTTACTACTACTGTCTTGCATTTTCATTTGAAGCACTAACATACATTTTATGTGTTGTTTCTTGTATTGGTGAAAATTATTTTCAATTATTATCAGTATTTTACTGATCCAAACTGTCGCTCATCAAAAATGTGGATGAAAATAGCTGGAAACTCCGGAAATTGTAAGACTGTATAACAGAACTCTGGTTAATTAAAATGAAATGTCGTAGAATGTAATACAAGTTTATTGTGGAAGTACGGAGTTTACTGAAGTTTAATCACCGTATATGAAATTTCCCTGACTACTACTTGTTAGATTTCTAGCATGGGTTTTACTCCTTCATGAACATATATCCAGATATCTTCGTTAGTATAGTATTAATATTAATAAACTCCTACACGAGTGTTGTTAAATTACTTGGTCTATATTTTATTCAATGTCAGTAGCTCTGATATACTGAAGCTATGATGTCAAACTGAACATAAATACAGAACTTTATTTAAAATCCTGCTGCAAGGGAGGTAATTGTGTCTAATATAATTTACAGGCTGACAGACAAGGTTCTCTTAAGTGTGGTATCACGAATGACACGAAGAGTGAGAGAGAGTGAAATTTAATGACATGCAATGAATTAATGTGTGCAGCATAAGTTAACTTATTTATTATTTACTGAAGTTATGTGTCTCAGACATGTTTTTGTGAAATATTTCCCACATTTTCTGATAATATGCATATTATTAATGTAGTCAATCAAATTATAAATTTTTAAAGAATGTTCAAATGTTGCATTTCTACACAGAGTTCAGAGTGTCTAGTAAATAACCAATTATTTCCCAATAATGCCAAGCAGTACATGATTAGTCAAATCTGTCACACTACCTCAACTGGCTACATTTATATTAGTATTATGATTAATACTGCAATCTACATGGTTGTATGAAGACACGGATTGATCTGCCATTCATTTCTTCTTGAAGTTCAAGGTTTGTCAATTTTGTCTTGTGCAGATAAATGCATTTGGCCATGTCAATGTTTTGTCGTTTAGATTTCTTTTGACACCAAATGTCCATTACTAACCATTTCACAAATTCTAAATATACAACTAACTAATTTTCCACACCTGCAATTTTAAGTATTCACTGACTCAGCTACATTGTTCAGCATTTAACTGACTAATTTCTCTCTCTTACAAACAATATTGAGCATTCATGACTAATTTACCTTACCTACTCACACTTTTGAACATTCAACAGACTAATTTCCATACTGCATGCAAACTTTTGAGAATTCATAATTTTGAGCATTTAACGGAGTAATTCACCCCATCCACGATTATTCGATTCCTTATCGACTGTTTTGTCAAAAACTTTTGTCCAGAAAGCATTCCACAACTTGGCTAAAGTGGTTCAAGCACTAGGATATTATAACGAGGGTCAGCAGTGAATTGAGAAGTGTGTAATGGCTTGGCTCTCATCAAGTGTTACAATCATCATTAATGATTGCATGCGATCAATTTTGTCTAATCATCACTTCAACCCTGTAATAGACTATTAATATTATAGTTTTCATTTCAGGGAATAATTCTTTAAATAGGTTGTTTAGTAGTATATATGCCGTTTATTTTCACTACCAAAGAACCGGAAACAAATCTTACTGTTTATGTATCTATATATTTTTAATAATGCACTTTCCAATGAAATCATGTTCGTAAAAATTGATTCCTGATTTATTTATTGTAGGTGAAACAAAATAATACTAAAGTAATAGAGATATCCTTGTCGCATTGTACACTGTTAAAATTATGACAAAAAGTATTTACGCCACACAAATTAATTATTTTACCTGTTAATAGCTTGGTTTTACTTTGAAATATTTGGTTATTTATACTGGGTTACCCGATATCGCGGTACTTATCAGTATCACGCAAATAAAAGAATACTATCACATTTATGAGGGTAAATATATTTATGGTGTTTGCATTTTTCAACGTATATTCATCTGTTATGTGCCATAAGATTGCAATTAAATGCATTTAGAGTAAAGAAATTATCACTGGAACTTTAACACTGAAATATTTTCGGTAAATGAATGTATTCTGATATCTGAAAAAGTTGTATATGGTACCGTAAGCTGTCAACGATATAACGCCAGTATACAAATATTATACATGTATATAACAAATATATCTTAAAAAGAAAAACTGAAGGATTTGTTTATAAAATAGAGCAACAGCAGAAATTAAGTAAGTAGAGACCTATCATGCCAATTGCCATGGGGGTGGGGAGGTGTGAATTGCGTACTTGGAATCAGTCCTAATGCTTTTAATAACACTACATAGTGTATTATTATGGTTATCTTGTTAAAAACAATAAAAGCTACGATATGGAGTTTACCGCAATATCGGGTCAAGGGAGTATATAATTTATGTAGCAAACCATACAAAATTTAACAATATATACATTATTATTATTATTATGGTACGAGAGTTAATTTAAGCTACACTTGTTTTACCTTGTGAAACCCGTTTACTCATGTCTGCTTATGTATATAATATACATTAGGCCTACAGTGTTTCTGTGCCCATAGAAACATGGTCTTTAATAAATCTTAAATTAATGTGATTTCATGGCTTTAGTTGTTTTTATACCTTCACTCAGACAACCTGAGCACTATCATTAAACAAACTCACTGGGAGTGGAAGGTACCTGTGCAAAAGCATCCCCCTGAGGTTGTGAGGTCGAAGGGATTATTTCTCGTTCCAACCAGTAATCAGTCTATGGTGTATCCCATAAGAAAGTACACATGACAGGGTGCAATTTGTTTTGAAAATTGTGATTAGCAGTTTTTTTACGGGATTGGGAATGGAAAAGCAACTACTACAATTTGATTAGCACTTATGTAAAATGAGTACCCCGGTAATAACATTGCATCGCGATCGCAAGATTTTGCATCGCTATTTGCGATGCGAACCCGGTCATTTTGCAGCCTGCATGAAAGACCCCTTTCTGCTAATTGGTAAGAGTAGCCAATAGCAGTGGGTTTCTTCCGAGACAAAACAGTGAATTTCGTGGAAATAATTATAAAGATCTACTTCCATAGGGATGTGGGATGTTCCAGCATTATACAAAGCCTACAGAAACAAAATGGAGTCGTCCATAACAAATTGTGTAAAATAATGGTAAAGTTTGTTTAACTGGAACATGCGTTGATTATTAATTGGCGGTTATTTGATGTCAGGTGCATGGTTATATAGTAACAGCAGAAACCAGCTGCTGCCACAGTCGACACTTCTTTGAATAACCACGGGATCTTTTATGTGAACTTTCTCACAGACAGGGTAGCACACATCACGACCTTTCATAGACCAGTCTTGGGGTGCACGGTGTAGCTCACTCGGAGCAAGGGCGTCCGACAGGTTCAATAGGTCGACGGATTGATACTCTGCGTACCTGTTTGATTATTTCCCATTCCAACCTGTGGGAAAGTGCACAGAAAAGAACCCTTTCTATTATTCAAAACGTAGCCTATAGATGTGTTTGACATCCAATAACTGCTGCTTAATAATCAGTGTTCCAGTGGTGTTGTTAAACAGATAAACTATCATGGATCAATGGTTTGGACGAGAAGTAACCATAGTCTGTCTCTTGAGGAGGATCGAGCCTCGGTTGCATGCACTGCTATATTCAACTCTTAGTATAAAACAAAGAAAGATTTGAACGAATAGCAAAAGACAAACATGAAAAAAGAAAAACTGACTGCAAAAGATTTGAAGAAGTGTGTAAATATTGGCATTAAGTTTGTATACCTAGACGTGACACTATTTATAGTTCAAAGTCGACCGAACGTAGTGCAACGACGCATCCGAAGAACAAGACATCTAAGAACACATTCGTCTTTTACAAGTGGAAATATACATGAAAGACCGAGTCCGCATCATCGCACTAAAGACTCCGACGACAAAGGCGCAATCCTCCAGTTACATAGTTTTTCAGAACTGCGATTACATGATGATAACTTAAAGATAACATCAAAATCAACTGTATCAATAACCCCAAAATTAATTGTTTTCCAAATATCTTTCTTAAAAAATATCTAAAAGTAAATCCTATTAGGTTTTGCATAATGGGTCTTTATGGGTATTTTCGCGTGACACAATCATCCTGTTTCTATCGCCATTTCAATACAGATAATCACTCGGCTGTCCCCCCACGACAGAAATTAGTGTTAGTATGAGAGATGGAACCCGCTACTCCAAATTGGATAAGTAGCAAGGGATCTTTCATATGCACTTTCCCACAGACAGGTTAGCACATACCACGGCCTTTGTAAAACCAGTTGTGGACACTGGTCGGTATAAGTGGTATTACACCTATCTATTGAGCCTGGTAGAGCACTCTGGGTTGGAGTCGGAAAGCGAAATCACCCGCGGGATTCGAACACCATTCCTACCAGCCTGTAGGCCGTGGCGTTAACCACTACACCACGAAGGCCGGTGGTGAGATGATATAAACGACACCAGCTAAATACAAGGGACCAATCAAGTCAATCAAGTAACAAAAGGGACTGATTAAAATAACAAAGGGAGGGTAAAAACTAGCTGGTTTTCGTTTAGTCCATGAGGCCAAACAGAGTATGATAAGAGATAAAGTGTGTTTATTTAACAACACCACTGAAGCATAATTATTAATAATCATCTGATACTAGATATCAAACACTTGCTAATTTTGTCGACACAGTGTCAGAAGAAACAGCTGACCCCACATAGGCTACTCTTAACAATTAGCAGCAAGGGTTTTTTATTTGCACTTTCGCACAGGCGTTTTATGTACCGATCGTGGATCAATGGTTGGAACGGAAAATAACGCAACTGAAAATGATCCACCGAACACGATCTTTTGACATCACGCCTCTTAAACGGACGTTCTCACGCTGAGATAAAGTTTGTTTATTTAACAACATCACTGGAACATATTGATTAGAAATCATCAGTTAAAGGATGTCAAACGCACGCTTATATCGACACTCGGTCAAAAAGAAAACCCGCTGCCGCCACAAGCTACGCTTCTTCGAATAACAGCAAGATATATTTTATGTGAACTTCCCCATAGACAGGATAGCATACACCACGGCCTTTGGTGGACCAGTCGTGGATCACTGGTTGTTGCGCTGAGCTACGTATAGTACCTTATATAGTATGAAGCTACAGTAAAAGTGTATTGGCCCAGAAAGAAATATAGTAGTAACTTCATTAAGGCATATGCTGCAATGTGCGATTTTGGTTTAAAAAATTAAAGTGTCATAAGGACTCCCTGTTTGCAAATCTTGAGAGCCCGCCACCAATCCAGGGAGCCCTATCACAC
>JAUTCZ010075361.1:0-15000 GCA_032273805.1 Melanodrymia brightae | reverse complement strand
GTTCTCTTCTATTGACCATGTGTCGAAACAACCACTGATTAAACGATGTGCAGGGATATGAACAACCAAACATTGCTTTAGCTCGGTGGTAGAGCGTTACTCTAAAGTGTGTGAGGTCTCCCACCGTTCCAATCAGTAACCCACGACTTGTGAATCAAGACATTTTGGTATGTACTGTCATGTCTGTGAAAATGCACACAAACGAGCTTTTTCTGCTAATCGGTGTATTGGTGACGGCAGCGGGTTTCTTCTGAGACCGTGTATTTGATATACAAAAGCCGATAATTAATCATAAATGTGCTCGAATAGTGTCACCAATCAAAACCTATATGTGTAGTCATTAAACAAACATGCCTTGTTATCAATGTACTTAGCGTTCATGTGTGATCTTGAAACTCGTAAAGATTGACAACATCTGCAACTCGTTGAACCACAACTAACGGTATTAAATCTATATTTATTCACAAAAATAATACCTAATAGTAATAGAGAAGAAATTAAAACGTGGATTAAGTTGTAAATTTGAGATACTGGTATAGTAACATAATTATAACTTTTGAACAAAATTACAGTAACATGTTTTCCATGCTGCATTATGTTTATAGGTTGGATAATGATTATAATAGAGTGTCTACGATCCATAATATATGGACTATAGCGATAACAATGTTTGCCTAGCACTGATTGGCTGAAATTAGTAAAGTTAAAACATGAACCTCGACAGAATTAGGCTTCACCAATCAGTTACACATTGTTTTTAAAACAACTCATTTTAGAGTGCATGTTGTATAATATTAAATGTCAAACACTTTTACAAAACATCCAGCTTGCACGGTTTTATATAAACATTTTTTTAAACCAACGTTATACAGTTTATTGTTTAATTGCATCATATATGCTGGACATTGAATGAAACACAAGTAACACCATCAAGAAAGGGCATTTAAAAGGGGCAGAATTATTTGGCCACAAAATGCATTAAAACGTACATGTATTTCTGTCATATGCCGAAGAATAAATGCCTGAGTGTAATAAGGTTCTGAAACAAAAAAAATTTTTTTTTATAGAACTGCGTAACTGTTCATAATTAGCAAAATTATAATAGATCGTGTAAAATTCATATTATACATTTTTTATTTTTTAAAATGTCAATATATTTATTTTGGAACTATGAAGTAATTTTATTTTCTTCTTATAATTATATTTAATAAATATTCTCCGGTGGTGTTATCAAAGACACGAACCCATTATCTTTTTCATGAAAATAATTTAAATATGCCAATCCAAAGAGAGGGAGAGCTGTTTGGAATTAAGGAGGTCGAAACAATTGTGTCTGCCAGAATGATGTGTCCTGTTTTCTGTTATGATATTATCAAATTTGTGTGTTGAATTTGTTTAAAAACTAATTTCCCCCATAAATTTCCGGATCTGCTAGTTCTCCGCAAATGGAATCTACATTTGTATTTTACTCGTGGGCATAACATAATCCTTGACGGGCTTCATATAGAATGGAAGCTTCAATTTGCTGTAAACACAGACCGAGCAATATTTGGATTGTTCTACGTACACATGTATGTAGTTAGCTGATAAAAGACAGATGCCTATCTGATACTCGTAGTTCGAGTATTGCGACAAGTATCTCATCCGACATGGCCTCTTGTCTAGTGCACGTGACCCCACGTGACCCGATGTGCCCTCACAGGAAGGAGTAGCTCACAGCGTCTTCCGGTTTCTAATTTTAGACTCACGTTCTATTTGTTTTAATGGCCTTTCGTTATGTTTTACAATCTGTTTCGTACGGCTGGCCCGGGTTAAGTAAGAACTAAAGTAAGAACTAATTGACATAATTGATTCCACTTACTACACGAAATGTAAATATCGTCCATATTGGGCTTTGCGTCACTCTACTGCCTGTGTGTATTCACTGATTCGTGTACGTAGGAACTCGTTCAAGTATTGCGTAACCTCGCCGCACTGGCCACATCCTTGAAACTGTCTTCGTACTTTGTAGCGGACAGGACCGGAGCGTTGATCAAAGGTACAGAGTCCGCCTGAGATTCTGATATGTCGACGGATCTATCCTTCACTGTGGAAGCGTTGGTCTATTTCCCGTCCCAACAAGTGATCTACGACTGGTCTACCAAAGGCCGTGGTATGTGCTTTCCTGTCTATGGGAATGTGCACATAAAAGAACCCTTGCTGATATTCGAAGAAGAGTAGCATATGTGGCATCTGCGGGTTTCCTCTATGGACAAGTGTCAATATAACCGTGCGTTTGACATCCAATAACCGCTGATTAATAATCAATGTGTTCCAGTGGTGTCGTTAAACAAACACACTTTTATCTTTTTGTAGCGGACTGCCCAGTGTGTATGCGTGTGTAGGGTAGGGGAGGTAGGAAGGGTGAATGATATATTTAGACATGTGTACCCTGATCGAACTAAAGCCCTGCTCTTATTGCTGGACTCTCTGATTTGCAGGGCTTACGACTAGGTTGACGGAGCAGTGATATTATGGTTTTGGACTGTCAATAATCCCACTATAATTGTTGTTTATTTTCGCGTATATGTTTTTCTCTGTGGAGTGGTTCATTATATTGCGGTTATTTTGTTGTAAAAAAAATTAAGAAGCGAACCTCCAATAGCAAACATTAATTATTTTTAGAAGCGTGCACCTATTATTGTGCTTCTTAAAGACCCTCTATGACCGATATTGGCGCCAAACGTTTCCGCTCTTTAGACAATAGCAATGACGTTAGAAGTGTTAAGGCCAATGCATACTCTACTCGCCGACCCTATGCGCAACGGAAATTTCAGTCGCCGCACTGTCTCAAGACGAGGTTATCCGGCGAATGAACCCGCGCGTAAAACGTCACAATGCGACTGAAATGGACATGCCTAAAACGGGTACAAATTACGGAAAGCACTCGTCTGCTCAATGTCGAGCATGATGAAAGCGGATCAAGTATGATCATAATCAGGAAAAGTACGACTACTTCTCACCTACCAAGGTCGGCGGAGAAGTATACATCGAGCTTTAGAACTGTTTTACTTGTATACGTGTCTTGTGGATTTATGCGTAAGACCTAAAACAGGAAATTTTACATTAACGTATAATAACGTTTTAGCATTTCTATTGATGTCTATAATCATATGATAAATGTATGCAATTATGTAGATAAACAAGGACAGTGTTTTTTCTTCTGTTTTACTGTGTCGTCATGTGATTGCCCTTTTCGCACCAAAATGGTGAGTGATTCTCTTTAATCAATTACACGGATGGGGTGGTTCAGGCGAATTTAGAGAGCATCATCGAGGTATTGATAGTTAATCTGCAGGCCATCCTCACATCCCAGGTTGAGAATGTGTGCCCTGAACTGGTAATTATTGACGTATAACTTGACTTGATAACTAGGCACTAATAAAAAAAACATGCCATTTTCCGCATCATAAAACAATATGTCTCAGTAAAGTTAGTTAGTTATAACTTATTTACGTGCTTATATTCAATTAAGTTTTCAGCACGTATGTTATGGTCACGCAGTCCAGCAGCATCGTCCACCTAGTGTTAGTGTTATAGTACGAGAGAGGAAACTCGACGCCCATTTTTTTACTAAACCAAAACTATTTTATATGCACTATCCCGCAGATATGGCAGTACATACCACAACCTTTATTAACAAGTAGTGGGACACTGGCCGGTGAAAGACCGGTAACAATATGGTAACCTTCCACAAGCATGGCTCACCCCGTAGGTAGCCAAATTAGCCAATGGCTAATTTTTTAATACTTGGGCTAATAAAGCCTTTAGTAAAAAAATTTATATGTTGTATAAATTAGTCGCTTTTAATTATTTTCCTGAAAATTACACCAATTTCTTTTAGAATTGGCTAAAAAAAATGTTTGCCCAGCGTGAGCCCTGCAAGCAATAACATATTGCATCCATGCTAAAATATATGACAAACGTCTGTAGCTTCCAATCCTAAATAAGTGTCAAGCAGTGAAGTATTAAATTAAAACTCTGAAAGGTTAGAGAGCCCGTGAACCGTGGAGTTGATTACGAACATGTTGGCTGTATGTATACGTGTATTTAAAACTGTATATAAATGGAATTACTTGTTGGCTCCACGCTGCAAGGCAAACGCCGGGATCAGATAAAACACGGAATTAATCGTTTTATTTGACGACCGCCCTTGTTTAAATTACCAAGCAATTTGCGCGCATGATCCCATGTTTACCGAGTCTATTAACTCGTTGATTAAATGAATTACAAATCATGTCGAAGACAAAAGCTCTGTCGTGTGTGGACAAAGATACCCGTGGTTCAAACAAAAAAGTTCGTATTACCAAAAAAAGGAGAAAATAAAAAGAGATAAAGCCACTTTATCTGATGATTCTGGCCCGCGACATCGGATCACGAGGCGTGACACGCCGTCTAGACCTCGGAGTTATCTTCCCCGTAAACTAACAAGCGGATCCTCGGAACACGCTCGTAAATGCGTGTTTCTCTGATCGTGACACGTTCACGCGACAAACTGCGACATGCAAAAGAACGATCCATTCATTCTGCGATCGATTACCGGAATCACCTAACATGTCGATTTCCTTCCCCGACATTCAAACTTCACGACAACAGGACATCTCCTGGTGACGTTTTAACATCGAGAATTATGTCCGACGTAAACGTTGCCAATGTGTCGCACGCAGTTCTACAAATCAGTTAGTAATTACGGCTGCAATAATAATCACAGGTCTATTTGTCGCGTTCAATCATTGAGACACATGTTTTCTTCTGGCTACAAGAGCGAATAATGGTCGGAAATACGAACTGAAAGAAACTTGTTTTTAGATGACTCTTTTTCACGCTTCTCAACTCTTCTTTTATTCCCGACAGGAACTTTTTGCTCCGGACTGAACTTATTTATGGGCTATAAAGCACTTATCCCGGCACTCGGATCCCATTACTGTAGGGGGACACCGCCGTAATGTTAAAAATATTAAAATAATTGTTGAAACGTCAGCGAGTAGAAATGTGGCTGAAGTTGTTCGGAAATCGAATTTACGACCCGGTTAGGAAAGCAAGAGCCAGAAAGCAAACGGAGATCTACTTTATTATTGCATCAGTATCAAAATTTCCAATATTGGTTTGGCCAGAGATGTATTTGCACAATTTCGTACAGTAGTGGCGTGTGCCAAATTCATTCTCAAATGGCCTTTCAGGAACTTGCCATTCGCGAGCAGAAATGACAAGTCAGTTAGTAACTCGGCCACAGAAACGGGCAAACTGATATGGAAAGTTAAAACGATTGCTTCAACTTTTTTGTTGTCAGAGGTGGAAACATTATTTATTGCAATTCCAAATCAATAATTGGTTTGTTGTGTTCTTTAAGATTCGTCTTGTTTTTTAAACTTGCCCTTGATGTTCTTTGTACCACGACGTCTTAATAAAAATCCGCTTGATTAATGTGTCTAAATCCTGTGCTCTTACTTACATACAAAATACATGCATGTTGTGTTTAAATACAGACGTGTGGACTTTATGGTATAAAGAAGAACATTATCATTTCCACACAATGCACAACATTATGTAAAATCATTCGAAATAAATAGTTTCTTAAAGGCTCACTTAGGACAGATGCCACAAAACGTGCTATTCTAATATAATTTGTAACATGTTTCTGAATAATGCAGCATTGTTTTATTATTTTAAAAAACCATTTACGTATATCTTATTACTTACAATATGAATATAAGTATTTTCAATATGTTTATGGTCATACAAATGGTTATAGTAGCTTAATGTGTACTTCAGCCTAAAATAAATTATTCGGTAAGAGTAGTTACTTTAAATACAGCCGAATGAATCTTTGAGAATCCCTACTTTTAAAAAACGTTGGTTCTGTGTCTTCAACATATATAAGATGGAAGACTCCAAACATAAACATATTAATTTTATTAATCTTGAAAAATTGGTAAGTATTTGTCACTAGAAACATAATTATTAATAAAAGGATTAAAAAAAAACTTTCAAAGGTGCATGCATACTACAGTTCTACAGTCCCGGTGTAAAAGGAACGCAAGTCCTACCGGAATGCATGTCCGGTTATATCATAACAAAATGGTTTAAATAATAAATAAATATTTACGGAATGAAACAAATAGTCTAATTCATAAAACTAGTTATTACCTACAAGTCCCAGAGTTAATGTACGAAAAAGTGCAATCAAACTATGTGTTTGATAAAAGTCTGGTTTGGACTAGGATGCCTATAGGTCCTATAGCATTTTACATTATGTCGGACCTATATTCCTACGGACTTCTATTCCTATTACACCGGCAGTATTCTAGAGATATTGTGCAAATTGGTAACAGTTGTTGTGATGAGCCTTTGCGAATAACACGGCCGCCCGGGGTTGCACAAACCATGTTGAGCTACTATCTCCCTGTCGGGGGTGCTAAATCGATAAACTGTGTACAGGAGCATCACGCATTATTGCTAAACGACTGTTTCAATCTTTGGACCGATCTGTGTACCAACGAAATCATCTATCGATGTTCTTCCCTCCATGACATCTTGTCGTCTGCTTGTCATTACAAGATTAACCCGTTCTTCATTGTCGGCCACTTCCTGCCAAATAATTATATTTTCCTCAACAATGTTGCCCACAAATAATTCCTTGTGGAAATGGGGATAAAACACTTGTCCAATAAACGTGGGCAATGAAGTGGTCGAGGTACTGATAGGGAATTTGAAGAGATTATTTTTCAGATATTATGTGTAGTGTTCGCCAATCATGTAGGCTTGAGTCGGGGAAACAATGATGTCTTTAGTTTCGATAAATATAAGTGTGTGTGCGTGTGGTGTGATATGGGCTTAAGGCTATCCGCATTAAATCCTGTGTTAAATACGTATCATTGTCCTCTGAAGAAGATAAATACCGAATGTATGATTAAATATGTACATGTACTTGTAACTACTCTGTAAACTGCATATAATTGCAATCATAAACATCAATTTTTGACACATACAAATTCACTATCTTCTGAATATGGAAACAAAAAATCTTATAAATATAAATGCATGTAAATCACCTTCTGAATGAATACACTATTTTATGAATGAAAGTACACTTTCCTGAATATATAATACACAATCATTTGAATATAACTACAGTCATATGTACACTCTTCTGAAATAAAAAAATTCTGAACATAATCAGTATAAAATATTTTGAATATAACTACACAATTTTGTGAATATTAGTTACTATTTATAATCAGAATATTGTGCATTTATAATATTAAAGTAATGGACAATATTTTGATTTTAAATAGAAATTTAACTACAAACTTCTTACAATGTTAACTGCCCTCACTCCCTTCGACTCTGCCTTGTGCAGAGATACGCATTTGGCTATATCAATGTTCTGTTTTTTAGATTTCAATATAAAGACACATTTTGGATATAAATACAGTATCATACGAATATAAAATTAATATTGAAAAATTCTTTGCAAAAAAAAAATATAATAATGAACAATTACGTACTAAGAATATATTGGTAAAGCCAAAGTAAATAGGTTATGGAAGATCTGTTAGACTAAGGATTCAGGTGTGGATGGATAGACTTAGTACAGTGGAGTGTCTGAACTCTTTGACTAGCAGCCCCGGGCACGGCCTCCTCCTTGCTACTCGTTTTCTAATGGCGCTTATGCTGTATATTAATTTTATGCATGTAATTGGCTTCGCTCCCTGGGCCATAGGTCTAATGTTAAACGGCAAACGAGGTGTCGCGTAGAGACGATGACGTCATAGTGCTGTCCGGGCATATAGAATTCAATTAAGTTTTGCCATGATAAAACCATTTTTACATCGCACAAAACAACATACCTTGGTAATGTACGTATTTCCGTTGATGTCTTAATGTCGTGCGCGGGTGTTCTGGCCATGCACTTTGATCATGGGGGTCTCAAATCGATCCCAGAATGTCAGATAGATAATAGGAAAGGGGGAGGGTCTATTTTTGGATACGTACTTTCCTGGCTGTCCATTTTACCAGGCATTGATACTCGACTTGTAATAACTCCATATTTCAAGTTAATTCATAAATGACCTTTTCCTGATATCCTGAAGGCATTCTTTTATGATTTTACATATCTAAAATGGTTTTAATTGGATTTTTTTTCAACAAAGATAACGATATTATTATAAATATTCAGAAAGTGCTCTATTTATTCGAAGTGGAATTGATGAATCATTCTACTTACTTACGTTCATACTTATTTTACGTAATGTGTTATTAATTTATTAATTAATTAACTATTATTACTAATTTGTTTCATTTTGTTTATGACGTTAAACCACTGATATACTAATACATGTATATTAAACAACAAACTTCACAAAAGCGAACGTATATTTTAATAACTAAACAACACAAGCATTTAGAAGATCTGAAATAATATTCGTGATTAGAAATATCCTTCACAAATAATTTTACACTGAAACCAAACACCTCGCAGGTGTGCAAGTGTTAAGAATTCCATCCATACTTCTCGACAAAAGTATCTCTTCTTGGTACAAAGGGTCAGTGGACATTATCTACGACAGGGTGTGTCGGGCGTTTCGCGTCCACAAATGAAATGTACATATGCAATTCTTCCCAATGTGTACCTAAAGATATCTAGCTCGACATGATCAACACGATTTTATTACCGTATCAGTAATGGTATATGCCTTCCCTTGTTGGTGTTGCTTGTTCTGGGCCGGGCCCTATTTATTGATGAATATATTAAGATTTTCCTGTAAATTGTATCCCGAAACTGATATCTGTATAAACATTATTGCAACAAGAAGTTCGGTCTGCTGTGTGCAAGTTCAAGGCCGTTAATGGCGATGTACTTCCATCTCACCCCAGAACGAATTCTCATGAAGTTCTCCCACTT
Organism: Melanodrymia brightae; assembly: GCA_032273805.1. Classification (NCBI taxonomy): domain Eukaryota; kingdom Metazoa; phylum Mollusca; class Gastropoda; order Neomphalida; family Peltospiridae; genus Melanodrymia; species Melanodrymia brightae. Next base: position 6,056 of record JAUTCZ010075361.1, on the reverse strand, counting down.
TTTACTTATACTAGTATTTTGTTTCAAATAACAACCAAAAATGTTTACATAGTAAAAACAAATTTATCAGTACTATAATAATTAAAGACAGTTTGTTTCAATAGTTATGCTATTATTTAAAAACATGTTCTCATAAGTATTTTTCATGTCTTTATATTATTTCAGACAAACACCTTATTTATAAATGGGTCTGTCTATAATTATATTACAAGCAGGTTTTTAAATACTTTTAGAATAATATATCGAACATAAAATTTCGTGTTAAAGAGAATCACTAACCATTTTGTTGCAAACAGCGATATCTGGATGTTGTCGACGGGGTGATGTATACGTACATTGACTTGCGTATAACTGAAGAAAAAACACTGTCCTTGTTATCTACATAATTCCACGCATTTAATATATGATTATAAACAAACAGCAAAATACTTATTAAAAGTGTTATGTAGTAATAAAATTGTATGATTTACGTCATACGAATAACTGAAAAAAAACTCGCAACCAAATAGTTCGAACCATTCTAAGTACCCTGCCATTGTCTGCAGATGCAGCAGAGCTGAAATGTTTTGGCGCCAATGTCTGTGATTGAGGTCTTTAGCACTAGCATGCATTCTATCATGGCTTTAGAGAAAGACCTCTTCGTGTCTGTCTTGTTCACAAATACGACTTTGGACTCGGTTATATTTTTGTTTTCTATTTCATTAACGGTTTCTTGTTTTCTCTTTACAGATGCGTGTGGACTGTCGGACACCCAGCACGTGGAGGGTATACAGGAGAAGTCACAGTGCGCTCTAGAAGAGTATGTACGTAGCCAATACCCCAACCAACCAACCAGGTTCGGCAAACTGCTCCTCAGACTTCCGTCGCTAAGGATGGTCAGTGCGCAGGTCATCGAGCAGTTATTCTTTGTTCGTCTGGTGGGCAAGACGCCGATTGAGACGTTGATCCGGGACATGTTACTGAGCGGCGGTTCCTTTAACTGGCCCTACATGGCCATTCAGTAATGTGTCCTAGTCTTTCCAGATGCCCACCCACCCCGGAATGAACCTGACAAAAAATGTCTTTAAATGTTTTCAGAATGTTTTTGTTTGAATGGGACGTTCGAGTTGAAATAAGTAAGTCACGCCGACTAAAGGTTGGACGGACAGAAGTATTAGAAAAGAGGACAAGAAAGTGTGTGAGAAAGGAAGAGAAATGGCGAAAAAGGAAGGAAATTGGCGAAAAAGGAAGGAAAATGGCGAAAAAGGAAGGAAAATTGTGAACAGGGAAGAACATGGTGCAAACGGAAAGGGAAGTAAGGAATTTTCATGAAGCGGAAACAGCCAACCAACGGACGACGATGAATTGTCTTAGAAGGAGATTGAAGACTCATTTAGAAGAAGACTACACTGTGATGTAAATGGAATATAATATAATACGTCATAGAAGATGACATGGGTGGTTTTGATAAATAGAACCATACATGAGCAAGGAACATACCCAACCATTTACAGACTGACAACAGACAAACACTTTCTCCTTCAGTATAACAAAAACAAACTGCCAAAAATTCCAGTGAAAACTTTGTAACGATGTATATATTGTCACTGCAAACCATTATGTTCTGAAAATATCAAGACATTCTTTACTTTTCACAAGTTTTAGTTGTGTGGGTTTCACCTAAATACTACAGACAGTGGTCACTGGAGAGTGATGCATACATACAACACACACGATATCCTTAACATTCGAAACAGACGATGCGAGCGACGTAAGTCATCATGTTATCACTGTTTGCAAGGGCAGCTGTGGCTATTCACACTCTCATCCTTGTACCCCGAGTCCTAGTTTGCCAATTGTTCATGTTTTTTTTTATGTTATACGTGAGGAACCAGGTTCCTAAATCTCCACGAGCTGAGTCTCTGTTGTTGACGCTGAAGGTTTCTTAAAGGCACACCCTCGAGGTTTACGATGGATGTCATCATACGATAATTCCTGTGTTGTTTGTAATATGTTTCTGATCAATAGAGCATTTATATTTATTGGACGTCAACATTTATTTACATTATATTACATACAATATCAATATATGCTTTTGTAGCAGCTTACATATACAGGTATTGATATTGTAAGCAATCAGATGTAGTAAATATTAATGTTAATAATAAGTAACGCTCTGTTAGCCAGAAACATGTTACAAACAGCATTAGATGCGCACATACGGTGGCACTCATCTTCAAACTGGGGAGTTTACCTTTAAAGCCACCGATTCGAGATTAAGATATGCCACAAAACAAGAGCGTAAAGTGTTAGCAATGAAAATAATACCAAAATGATCAAATTATATCTCTATACGGGAGAGTCCGAGTGATAATCTTAACAAAGCTCTAGGTGGCAACCATTTCATTCCTCGAATCAGCGGCTTTAACCGTAAACCGTTCATGTACCAAATAATACGTATTATCATTGACGTTTGTAAACTTCTGGCATCAGTCTGTGTGGTACCATTCGACGTTTTCTTGTTCTATGCTAAATGTTTATTACGCTTTAAACTTACCAGAGAAAATGCGTTTTGCTATCAAACTTTCGATTGGGTGAACTGAACTGAACATTTTATGGTGCTTTTATCCACCAAAGGTTCAAGCACCATCGCCCTGGGCACTGTCTGTCATACAGCTTATTGTCATGGCTGTGTCCATGGCGGGTATTCCATTGGGGTTGGGTTGGGTCATTTTTGGTGTGCTTCCATCAGAAAACTGTTGAAGCACACCTATCATGGGCACAACCTCTGACAACGCCAGACAGTTCTGTTCACGACAGATTGGTTGTGGAATGCCTGAAGTAATACTCGTGACCGTGTTTTGATTGGCTGAATGAATTTGATTTGTGACAGCCGTTAGCGTGAAGTTAAGGGTTGAGTTCCTTTTAATAATAGCGTGTACGTTATTGAAATAATACAATATTACATACATACATAGATAGATGAGATGGATAGATAAGATTTTATTGTTTGAAACACTCCTCATTGGGAACAGATGTACAATGGTCAACTTAGTTACAAGTACATGTATTAAGTATAGACAAAACGCTCGAGAAAAAAAAATGCCTAACGGTGTATTTATTTTCAATATTATAATTTTGTATACATAGTTGTTAGAAAATCACATTTGAACCATAATTTGGCAAGGCCAAACAAATATGTTTAGGTTAATATGTTTTAGGAATGTACGTTTAGGTTAACATGTCAATATTTTTTAGAGTAGGTAGGCCCGTTTTATACCAAATAAATTTAATTCTCCCAATATCAAAGAAAACTGGAGCAATCATAATCATTTCTAAATAATACATGTACATGTATAATTATTAACAATAGGTGCTGAAGGTAGGCAAGGTCATGCATTTCATTTACATGTATTTTTAATACATATTTATTTTCATAGATATGATTATAACAAAACACATTTAAAACAAAAGATTTTTGTTTATATTTTGCATTAAATTAATGTTTAAAGTAAGGGTGGGTGGTGTAGAATTATAGTAGGTGAGGTTACTCTAAAGACACTTATTTTTTTGGCCCAAATGAATAAGCGATTCTTCTGAAAATATGCAATGATTAGGCCTAGGACACAACTTAAGATAGATTTCCCAGCCTATACTACCAAGTATTAATGGAATGAAAACAAAAGAGGCTCTCTGATTGTTTATCTGGTGCCGCACAGATCCTGCCGGAAGTGACGTATTCAAGTATTCCCGACCATCGTCAAATCAAAAGTTCCATTTTGTTACAGATGTCTTTATATAGAGAAAGTGAGTGTGTACGTAGTCTAACCGACTGTTTGTGTGTTTGTTTGTGTTTCTGTGTTGTATAATGCTGTTTTGGGTGGTTCCAAACCGTATCATGATATTCGTATAAGTATTTCATTCCCGTGTCATAGTCAAAGTTTCCATTTATCATGTCTCCTTTATGCATGTTGAGGAGAAAATTGCTACGTTTACACTAATTCATTTCGAGTATATTTACGACATGAAAACTCCTCGGCTTTGTCCGTTTCTTTCCGGATTAGGCGAAGATACACGTTGTGCTAACGGAATGACGTCACAACGCCGAGGTGTTTCGTCTTGAGAAGAGCTGATGCCAAAAACGTTCCCATAATATTATTAATCTTTACTCAGAGTTCGGTTTAGTATAGTTCTATAGTAATACATCGGATGTAGAATAGATTGGGGCGAACTCTTTAAACTATTTCATAATATAAAGACGTATATATGTATTCGTGTAAATTATGTTCGTTGCTTAACAGTGCTGTCGTTAACATTTTATGTTGATTTTGCCACGCAAAAGTTGTATACATTGTTCGTACGAGTGAGTTCCAGTTTACCCCTTGCAAGATGTTTACACTTGTTTGGCCGAGGGACAGCCCGAGTCTGTCTGCTATGGTCTTTTTGTTGTTTGTATATATTCGAGGAGTTAAACTCACGAAGGTTGTAACAACCAAGATATTTAAACTGGAAATGTGATTTCATGTTATCATATACGACGTTTTACGAGATATACGTCACTGTGCATCTACCGAGTGCTAATACTTTCGCTTTCACTTCTATATATAGTGATGCGATATTCTCTGCATTTGTTTCGAGAAAACGTTTCACGCAGACTACTTTACAATTGTTATGGCTCCATAAATTCAATGGGGATTTACAATAAGACAAGACTATTAATTATGTTTTAGTACAATTTTATCATCATAATTTAAATATATATTATTATTCATGTTACTTGTAGTACTATGCTATAATCTACCGGCACTTACCAGGTTTTCTGCATAATTATCTTAATAATAGATTGTTGCCTTTTACTTTTTTGCATTTTATGTAGTATAAAGCCCTTTTAATTGCAGGAGCCATCCTGAGCAATCCGGTTACATAATTATATTATTTCCGGCTTTTGCTATAAGAAATACAATGAAAAAATCTCAGCAATTGTGAATACTTCTACATGAGAAACTAATACGCAACTAATTCTGTTCTTTTTATAACTGTTAATGCAATTTTCTATAGCCGTGTTCGTTATAATCGTGTTCGTTATAAACTGAGTTATCTATAGTTGAATAGCTGTATATTTCAGTTAGGCCGAGCCAAACATATTTGTTTCCAGGTATTGAAGGTAGATGCTGAAAAAATTAGTAGGTTGGAAAGACAATTTATTTTAGAATTATTTTTTTTACATGCTTATTGAATATGTTGAACCAGTTGGGAGCATTAGTCTAACTGGCCCATAAATGAGGTTGAAATTTAAGAATCAATGGAAACAATTTGTTTTGTTCGGCAATACCAATTTTGTAAAGAATAACGTGTTGCATTATGACTTGTTGTTTAAGTCAAATTACTCATTATAATAAATATTTGCGCTCATCATTCCAGTAAATCCATGATCCTACTGGATATGGTTTTTGTGAGAAGTAAGTTGCAATATACATGTATACTATTGTAATTCGTTTTATTGTATGACATATTGGTTAGTAAATAGTATGTCATGAGACCATAGCAAACAGGTCGAGTTGTCTCCCGGTCATTTGCTTGTTGGTGTCAAAGACACTGGTGTATACATTCGGCTTTAATATGATTAAATCTGATGTAAATGAAATTTATTTGTCTGTTTTCTTTGCTCAACTGATTTCAGCGGCTGACCATGACCTTAAAAAACACTATATGCAATCATAAGAGGAGCATAGACCACACTTGAACCTTGAACCGAATTAGATATAGGTTATATAATCCGGTATCAAAGTCTGCACCCAAGGCAGGACGGGAGATACTGGATAATGGCAATGCAAAGTTTTATATGCACACCCACGATTGTGCATATAATGCTATTTGAAATATGTCTGTGGCTCACGGAGTATTTCTTATTGCTTACAATATCAATGTATGTATATTCTATGTGTTTCAAAAAAGGAGCTGGACGTAGCTGAGAGGTAGAATGTCCGCCTGTGGCGGGACGGGTCGAGAGATCGATCCTCCACAGCGCAAAACATTTTTATGGGCTATTTTCCGTTCCAGCCAGTGAAACACGTCTG
>JAUTCZ010075250.1:0-17012 GCA_032273805.1 Melanodrymia brightae | reverse complement strand
AAAAAAACCTTACTTAAATTGCACTTTAAATTTTCGGTCGCCACACGGGCGACACATGATAAGATTTTGACTTGCCCAAGGCTATTTTGAGTATCCATGGGCGACCGTAAAGTGCACACCCTGTGATAGTGACTTATTTGTCTTGTTGTAATTCATCAGATATGTCAGGTGATTTTGCAAAGTGAATTTTTTAGATAAAAATGATATGGTACAATAAAGTAGTGATGCTTAAGAAATACATTTTGATTGAATGTTGTTTAGTCTGGCCTTTCATATTATTGTTTTGGCTTAATTGTGTTGTTTGCTTACCTGGCATGGCAGTACATTTGTGCAATAAATGAAGTAACTGTTATTTACAATGGCAGTGAATATCTCTTTCAGAGATGTGGAAATGTTTTGAGCTGGAAAAGAGTGCAAGGTGCATCAGGAAAACTACAAGGTTGGTTTCTTTCCTTTTGTTATATTTATCTGTTTTTCTTCAATAAGCAGTCAAATACACAACACTATTAAACCCTTCATTGCAATTAATTGGTGTAACAAAACTGTATCACTTTTGTTAATTAGCATGGTGCGTTTAACCCAGTGCATTTCTATAGCATTAATCAAATTATTTTCCTTCATAATTCTGTCGAGATAATTACTTTCATGAGGCTTGTAATCAATAATACACATTTCTAAAAAATCCAAAGGATTTGAGCTAGGTCTGTTTTTTATTAATCTTCATATTTGTGGCAACACTGATTTACAGCTAAAATTACTTGTTATTCCTACATGCACCAATACTGCGTTTGCAAAATATCAACATGGAGCAAATTTTAAAAGTTACATACACACAAATCTCTTGTGTATGTCCAAAGAGGGCATTTTAAGCACTGGAATACAATAAATCTCGTTATGCATTGTTTCCTGGCTTTTTCAGCTTTTGGATTCTGTGAATATGAATACCCAGAGGCAACACTAAGATGCATTAGACTGTTGAATGAATGGAACATCTGTGAAAAGAAGCTAGTGGTAAGATCTAATTAAAGTCATATATTATACAACTATTGCAGATTATGTTTGGGGTGCAATAGTGTAATTGAATTGGACTATTTGTATGGTCATGAACCTTAATAGTGGTCAATTGTCATCGATGGTGACCAGGCATAAAAAATCTATGATTATATTTAGGGCTCCAAACCTAAGCGTCATTTCCCTATTGTAATCCTTAGGATTATTATTCCAGAAAATGGGTTTTAAATGTATTTGAGTTACGCGGCTCAAATTTGGCATGTGGTTTTTGTATGGAAAGGGATAAAAAGTATTAAAAAATTGACAGATGTGCGTGGTGGCTATCTTGGATTTGTTTTATACTATTCCCTTTGAAATCTTCTCCAGAACCAAATGACCAATTCAAGTTTGCTATTATGGAAAATGATGACCAGATATGGGCCATTAAAGTATGTAAACAGATTTAGCGTTCAATAAAAAACATGGTTGCCATTGACCAATCAAAATTTAGTTATTGATCAGCAAACTAGTTCATTTGTCTATGCTATATTTTTGTATTAGGTGAAGGTTGATGCTAAAACAAAAACACTTTTGGATGAATATAAGTCGAAAAAGGATGACGATGAAAAGGTTGAGGTGAAAGATGAAGACGAACCTAGTGAAAAGAAAGAAACGGAGCCTGACGGTGAGACAAAGGAGACGGAGAAAGACAAGGAGAATGGAGCCCCGGCGGCGGCGGACTCCGCTGATAAAGAAGAGGTTGATGAGATGAGTCAACGAGAAGACCGTGTTGCCAGGGCTGGACTTGAGGCCATTATGCGAGAGTACACCATGGAGTTGAACAAGCCAGGTCCAAATGGTTTGTGTTCATATTTATTCCTCTAATAAACAGTAAAACCGTATACAGGGTGGCTTATGGAGCATGTGTACTAAGGGTGGTTCCTCATGATTTTATTTGTTTGACGAAGGAATTAGAAAGAAATCTTTGTTTGGCCGATAGGTGGGGCTTTAGTGTGTTAACGTGCTGTGGCTGCACATGCAGTCGGTTTTCTTGAAAGCAGTTCAGGTGACAACCAGAGGAGACGAGACATGGCTTTTGTTTAGGGAGATTATATTTTGATATATGAAATGTGATAAATGTCTGGCTGAAATGCATTCATTTGTTGTGTTATTCTTTCGGCCAATATTGGCCTTTATGAGCACGTCTGTTAAGACTTTTGACTAAAAAATAAACGACTATGTTAATCATTTTACCAGTTAGAGTATTATAGAAAAAGATTTAATATTCAAAATAATTAGTAATTTCTGGTTTTTCTTATTTTGTCTTATTTTTAAATATTTTGTTTGTTCATTTGTCTATGTTGTCTTAACAAACCAGAAATATTTTACAGATCAAGATGCAAAAGAAAAACCTCCGCCGAAAAAGAAAATTCTTGATGAAAATAGTCTTAAAGATCAGGTAATTATTAATTAGTCTTTGGAGCAGTAGGTTTTATGTAACTCATATGACATTACCAGCAAAACCATTATTATTTATGTCAGTCCATAAAATTTTAACAAATTTAATTAATCAAACTGATGTACAAAAATAAAAGAAAATATATCGCAAGTTTAATTGCCATGCATTCCCAAGCTTGTGATTGAATGAGTAACATGTCAAGATTATGTTGAGTTCCCCAGGGCTCGAGAAAGGCTGGATGCAGCTCAAAGAGTTTAGACGAGTTAATAAGTACTGTGAGTCAAAGCAGGTGTGGGAGAACAAAATTGCCTCCAGTCCCACATATCTGGGACATAGTGTGGTCTAGAGTTGGTTGGTGGGGGTCGGGGTTCTAAAGTGTACCTAGCAGATCCTTTTGTGTACGTTTTCCCCTTTTAGATTAATTTGGCTCTGTAAAAAATTTGTTACGTATGTAGGTAGGTTTGTGTTAGTATTTGTGACATGTTGTGTTAAATATTTTCCCCTGTGCACTTGTAAGTATGAGATCTCAAAATTTGATACATTTTTCTATGACTCAAAGTTAAAATTAGTTCAAATAGAAACGATTTACAAACTAACAATGTTCTACTTATGGACTGTTCTGTCTTCAGGGTCTTGATGATCTAGAAATGGAGGAGGATAAAAAACATCTAATCAACCGAGAAATCAGATTCTTTCGAGACCGGCACAAGGTATAGACATTCAAATGTTAACACCCAAAATGTAATTGACAATAATATGGCTTCATTTTGTGAAGATGTGAAATTTTGGCATTATTTTTATTGTTTCATCTCCTTTTTTCCTTTAGAAATAAGTTTACATTTTGATTATTTGGTCTTTTAAACAAAAGAAAATACATGGGTTTGAGATCAATGCCATCATTTTGCATTTTCACGAGGCAACACAGACTTCTTTTTTTTTCTAATGCATTCAAATATTTAGCAAAATTCTCAAAGCTTGAATGATAGAATTATAGAATTTTTTACGTGTAGTTTGTAAAGTGTTGTATAACTACATGCGTATGTCAGAGGTTTGTTAAAGAATTATGTGTCTAAATTTATTTTTGGAGAAAATATTTGTTTTGAATCTATTTAAATTTGTTGACGTGAAATTAATAGGCTGTATTTCATTACCTAAAAACCACTAGATTCTGCTAAATGGCAACCATCACAACTTGACGAAAAGCTGTAAAAATATAAAATAAAGAGGTCCGGTGTGGTGAGTGTTTGAAACAAATATCGTTTGTGTATTGAGACATTTATATCTGGATGAATTGTGCAGAGTTCGTAAGTAATCTTAGGGTTTACAAATTGGTCGGGATATGCTAAATAACTATTAATTTTTTTTTTTAAATAATGGGGCAATTGATGATTTTGGATGAACATTTCCTTAGTCAATATTTTCTTGCGTGTATGGTGCATACATTTACTTGCTTATGCCAAAAAAACTAATTTAGGTTAACCTAAATTATATTTGTTTTTTAGTTTTTTTTAAAATTATTTTTAGGTGAAATGTTTGCATTTCCAACAATAAATTTTTTTAAATAAAATTCTGACCATCACTTGTCATAATTTAATTTTGAGATTAAACCATAAACAAAGAACTAATTTTGTTGGTTGTACATAATGTGTTTAGCTTATTTGCATCTGTGGCTCATAGTTCCGGGTCATAGCTTCTTCTCTCAAGGTTAATTCGGAGGACAGGATTAAACGTATCAGTCTGTTAGACGTAGCAAAATATACCTGTTAACTGGCAACAAACCTAATTATTCTGCAATGAAGAATCAGTCCATTAAATATCAGGTTGAGAATATATGCATTATACATGCAGAGAATATTGAAGTGACATTTTCACCTTTAAAAGTCTTTCAAAATATATTACTTTAATTATACATATAATAAGTAGATTGGATGCAAAGAACTTACGCTAAAGATTTGGTTCAAGTAAACATACGGTTAGTGCATTTACCTTGTTTTTTTTATGAACCGGTTAGACTTGGTGTTTGCAGGTAGATGGAAAGTGAGTGACGTTTCCTTCATCTTTTGTATTTACCACTATAATTATGTATATATTTGCGAGTGCACATCACCATGAAAACACTGTTGAAGATGCAGCAATTCAGTCTGTACAGTGAACCAAGCAGGTACATGCATTTGCTTTTTATCATCTAGGTTTGCCGTCTTGTCTGTTTTCATTTCCAGATTTGTCTTCTCTGCTTCAAAGAAATAATGTCCACATTAATGGACATACAATAATTAAAATTCTGACCTAACGTTTTGACAGTAAAACTAACTAATACAGGTAATATTTTTATCTAAAATATCCAATTGATAATTTCCGTTATATATAATGCCATTTTGGTACTGATTGCAAACTTAAAATTAAATAATCGAACTTGTAATTGTTTTTAAATTCCCAACAGCACTAATTCTGAACTAAATAATCTTTTAAAAAAGAGTCTTAAACTACTGGGTAACAATTAGTTGTTAAAATTTATAAAATACATTCAAATAGGTATTTAGATATTAAGAAAAACAATATTGCAACATAGAGGCTTCTGTCCTGTGAAGATCAAGGCTGACAACTGGCAGTCTTCATGCAATGTCTTGAACAACAATATCAAATCGTACATTTCAGTACAAGAGCATGGGTCTCTTGTAAATGAAAATCAATGTTTTAAATTAGCTAAATAATACAATTTTACTTCCAAGCAAAAATAAAAACCCTCAACTAATTTATGCTGAATAAACCCCACAAAAAACAATGATAGCTATCCATATCAGTTGAATATGTTACATACAGGTATTTCAGATGTAATATATAAACCATGTAAATAAATTATGCAGAACTTTACTTTCAAAAACAAATAATGCTACTTGTATATCAAGAGCACAAACTTCTATTGTGATTTTTCAAAGTTCGTTAACTTTATTTGAGCCTCTATGGGCTGCAGGCTTACATAACCCTTGTACTTTTATGTTAGTAGCAGTATACAGATCCAGGGAAAATCTCTTGTGAAAGTTTCTTTTGGTCTTGGAGTGAAGTGGAATTCGGCCCAACTTGAAGGAAAAAGAGAAGTACTATGTAGTACCATGAAATGGCTTGGTTATGGATTGGGTATACCTAAATAGTAGCGACCCGTCCTGACCGTTAATAATGACTGCAATACCGATTCAGGTCAGCATGTCTAATATGTGACACAGGGACCTTGGTCTGCATGGAAGGTCAGACTGAATTTCTACAGCTTTCTCTTTTGTGTCTGACCATCTGGTTCTCTTTAAGTATTCAGTTTGGGTGGGACGTTCGTGTTGTGAAGTAGATTAACCAATAACTGTGATGTAACTCTTGGATATATATGTATGTGTAGTAAAGAAAATGAGATGGGGGTGGGGAAAACATCTGCATGATGTCACAATTCTTTACTTTTTAATGCCGCTGCTAAAGAGGATATCCTCTCTTTCAGAGGTATTTAAACAAGGTACAAATACCACTTGCGTTCTTTCAAAGCAGATTTTTAATATCTATTACAGGTAATATCTTACATTTTCACTTCTGTATTTCCAATTTAAATTAAATTGAAGCATTTGGTGTCTTATTACAATGGGAGTAACAGGGATTCAAACCGATATTCAGTGTTTTGAACCACTGTGTCAAAAGAGGATATCGCCTTCAGCAGGGAGATTTGTTTATACCCAACACCGTCGCAGCACATATTGACCAGTTTGCTACAGCCACGACAGTATTGACTTACAAACATTACTTATCGTGTACAGAGTGATAGGATAACGATTGGGGACTATTTAAAATATTAAAGCACACATTTATTTTTATTCACTGATTACCCTTTGCTTACATTGAGAGAGGCAGCAGATTAAGACGGGTTCAAGGGGTCCTATTTTTTAAAGCATTTATTTCAATTATTTGTTTAGTTGGTTAATCCACCAAGTTACACCAGGATACTTCAATCCTGAAATTTCAGTCATGGCTAATTAATTTTGAAAACATATTTAAAAATTCTATAACCCCTGTAGGAAGTCCTATTTGATAACTTTCGTATTTATAGATTTTTAAACTTAATAACTTCTATGTAACTTCCTTTTTTCGCCAAGTAAGAAATTTAGTTGTAAAGAGAATGTATTATGGGTGTCTAAAGGAGACCGGTAAATCTCAACAGTAGAGATACAGTCAGCTTGTTTTAAGAGATCATCAGACACACATGATTAATGATTTTTATTGCCAACATAAACATTTAATACTTATGCTTCTCTAAACAAAACATAAACATAGCCTTGAAATACCTCATCTAAACATGGTGTTCTGGAAATGATATCAAACTTTACCAATACCGATTCGCCGACACAACTTGTGCCCACCACAATTTTTCCAAAATGAATTTTGTCATGTAGTGCGTGTCAGCTGTCTGACCCTTGGGGAAGGAGATAGAGATTTATATCACAAGTAAAATCCTGGATGTATGTTTCTGGTAGATAAGAAACTATTATCCCCATAGAGACATGTTTTGGACTGTTTTTGTTTCTTCTTTATTATAGATTGTTTATTCGGCCTGTGTTATGGGATTTGATCTTTCAAGTCCTGCATGTCTAAAAGTTGTAGACATAATATGTTGCTTAAATGGTTAAAAATTCATGAACTTTAGTATTTTCTTTTTCGTATTTTTAGATCATTCAGCGTATCACTTTAATTTTAGTTTCATGGATCTTTTAAAACAAATTATTTAAAAAATATGATTCCTTATAATTACAGGGAGAAGAAGAAAAAGAAGAAAGTCTAGAAGAAAAAGAGAGGCGATATGAAGAGAAAAGGCGAAGGCAGGAACAGATGAAGGAAAGAGAGCGTCTGCGGGAGAGAGAGAAAGCTATAATGCGAGAACGAAACAAGACACGGTCGAGATCTAGATCGAGATCTATCTCACCTAGGAGACGCAGACGCTCGCGTTCCAAGGAGCGCTCCAGAGATAGGTCCAGGGAAAGGCAAGTTGCAATTTTAGTTTCTGCTTTAAACGTAGCAATCATGATGACAGTAGTTTTTTTCCAGTCTATTGTTATTTTTTCTTCCACAGTTCTAGTCTTATACGGATACACTTTCAAGATAAATAATTTTCTGGCCGATTTTACCTTCTAAATGGAGATTCTGTCACAATTGATCTCATTTTTACTGGCACAATGTAATCGATCTTCTGAAAAATGAGCACGTTTCATCCTTTCACATCTGTAGAATGGACAAATTTTATAACAATAATGAAAAAGTGAAATATATGTCCATTTGCTTTGTACATAATAAGTTTATATGTCGTGAGTTATCAATGTTTTAGATGGTTGAAAAATGAACTTTGCTGCAGGTTTTTTATTTCTATACTCTCGGCAGGATTTCGTGCGGCAGTGGCCAGCGCTAGTAATGACTTCAAGTTATTGTATCTGGTGCTAAAAATGAATCTTCAAGCCTGAACTTTGATGTTGTTATTAGTGGAGACCAGTTTATCACTTTCTGAAATTGTGTGTTAAATATATTTACCTTCATCGTTACTAACGTATGAACATTATTTTGAATAGGAGGAGGGAGCGAGAGACAGAAGAAGAAGAGGAAGCATATGAGAGAAGAAAGGCTGAGAAAAAGCTACGAGAAAAAGAAGCAGCATATAAGGAGGTTTGTTTCCAAGTTCTGGTTGCAAATTTATTTTCCTTAGTTGGAATATTAAATTTTTACATGAATGTTTTATTCAAAAGTTTTATTGATTGTATTCAAATATTGTTTATCTACAGAATCTGGATTTTGTGTACATTCTATGTTTAATATTTATTTCATATTTTCATGTTCAGCGTCTAAATAATTGGGAGGCTCGTGAGAGAAAAAAGTCCCGAGAATATGACAAAGAGAAAGACCGAGAGGAAGAGAGGAAGCAGGATGAGGTAGGACGGAACTTTCTTCTGCTTAATTCATGCTATTTATAGAACTTAATCATTCATTTCTCTGGTCCCAACGACACCGCCCAATGTACAGATGGCTAAGTCTAAATTTTAAGTATGCTTCATGAAGCCTGTACTTTGCATGAAAGCCACCACTAAGTGCTCTGGCAATCTGTTCATATTACTTTTGATTAGATTTAAAACCATTTGTCAAGGAAATGAAATTTTATTTGAAACAAATCGACGTCACAGGGGTCTTTAAAACCAAGATTTACTAACTGCTGGTTTAACACCACCAGATTGGAGAATTTTGTAGTGTTATTACGTTAATAATGTAGCTAACCTTTAATAGTTTAAACAGGTCTGTGTTAACAAATTCCAATTCTGTTAGTGTTACTTATTGTATTTGTTCTTCCAGCATAGAGAAGCCAGACGGTTGAAAGAGTTTCTTGAAGATTATGATGATCTCAGAGATGATCCAAAGTATTTCAAGTACGTCTCATTAACATGTAGCGATTGTTTGCCGTCTTCTATCATTCTTTTTGTACCGTTATCACTAAAGCTGTTAAATACTGGAAAGTGATAGAGCTTTTGTTTATCCAACCAAACATGTAAATGGTAGCCATGAGTTTGACTTATGATTTGTTTCTTTGAGGATGTCCATGCATGTGACAAACACGTACCTTCAAGGAAAGCCTATTCCATTGTGGACTATGCAGAGCAAAGTTCACACAAGCAATCAACCAAAATCACAATGATCTGTATGTACATAATATGATGATGTCGTTTTAAATTCCTAATTGATATGCTAATTTCAAATGTATGAGATTTAAAATTTGAAATAACTGTTTGTATTGTTGATTATTCATTATGCCAATGAGTATGAACAAATCTTCAAGAAAACAGAGGCATATTTGACATATAATTTCTACTAATAATTGTTTTATTAAAATGCATTATAACACTTTCACAGAGGCAGTGCTTTAGCTAGACGGCTGAAAGAGCGTGAAAAGGAGAAGGAAGCTGATTCTCGAGACCGGCAGAGAGAAAAGGAAGAATTTGAAGAACTGAAGCGGAAACTGATGGATGAAGGTCATCCTGACCCAGAAGCCGAGCTTGCCAGAGTGCGCAGGGTTTGTGCCTTTAATTAATTATATACACATACAATACTACTAGTATCTAAATACATAATCATGGTATATAAGAAAGCATACACAATCAATGGTGAAGGGGGTAAACTTAAAATACAAAAAGCACTACTTTAGTTTATATATATACATCGACTGACACTCTCGTCTCAGTAGAATATATTAATAAACATGTTTTTAAAATCACACACAAAAGTACAAAAATATGAATGTGTATACAAATAGATTGGGAACCAAGTGTTTTTAAGATTTTAACCACAAAAATTAAATGACTATTGGGGCACTTTTTGTAGATATAGGTGTAGGTAAATACCTGAATAAGTTTTGTCTAAGCAACAGTTATTAAAAAATAGCTTAAATTTTATTCTATGAATATTGAAAAAAAACGTATTAAATCAAATTTCTAAATCCTTTCATATTTATTTCATTTTTGAACCAAATTACTATCAAGACCTGATATAGAGGTTTGATACACTGGGTTTGCTTTATAATATTTTCATTGGATACTTTTAGATGGAAAGAGAAAAGGAGGAACACTTGCGTCCGAAGTTAGTGATGCCCGTGGTTGAGCCTGTCGTCGTAATCCCGGTGGTGCCTGAACCGCCCAAGGAGGAATCAGAAGAAGAAGAGGAGGAAGAAGAGATTCCGAAACTTTCCAAAATGCAGCCCACACTGAAACCCATTCAGAGTAATAGTCCATCAAACAATTCATCGCCTTCGTCTGATGGTGGCGAATCCAGTAGAAGTTTACCCAGTATTGATACGTCGGAGCCAGTCAGTCGGGCAGTCATAGGACCTGCTATGAAAGAAGAATCAGCCAAGCTAGGATTTAATTCCATTAAGTTTGGTATGTTATGGGGTTTTTTATTGTTCTATTTTTATATAAATGATCAATCCATGTGACAAAATAGCACCACAGCTTCAAATATCACAACAGTTTGATTTCTCCCCTTCCTCCCTACATTTTATATAATATATTCCATTAGTGAATAGATATTGGGAATCAAGTACATTTTTATATAGGTTGCATGTTTTATTTAATTCGACTGAAAATCATGTCATTGTTAGAATACATTAGCTGCCTTGCGTTCAATAGTGCGATCGCTCACAAACTATGTGACTGGTACCGATCGTGTACTATCATATCACATTCATTTAATGTTAGATGCAATCACCGGTGACAAAATGTTTTGTCTCGGTAGTAGAACACTCGCCCTATTGAACGCAAGACTGATGTTGTGAGGCTTTTTATCAGTATGAGGTAAACATTGTTTCTTTGCTATCGAATACTTACTAGCTCTTAACAATGACTGTAACACGTTTTTCTAACACTCCAGAAATTATCATTTACAACTAGTATTGCCTAATCTCATCTGACTTCCACCACAACCCATGTATTACGAAATGTTTGACATTCAATAATTGATGGTTACTTGAGCAATGTTCTATAGTTTCATTGAACAAACACACTTTATGTTTGTCATTGTGTAGGAACATCTAACAGTCCTAGTGAGGTCTCCGGTCCTAAACGAAAGAAGTACACAGTTGGTGATGTGTTTAATCAAGATGATGACACTTCAGAGACTAAAAAACGAAAATTAATTCCATTGGACTATGATGATAAGAAATCAGCAGACAAGAAAGTCACTACAGCAGAAGAGAAACGCATGAAGATTAAAAACCTCATTGAAGGCATTCCAACAGCAAAAGAAGAATTGTTTCAATTCCCATTGGATTGGTCAATAGTAGATCAGGTAAATAGTTATGAACTTTTTTCATAATTCCAATTAACCTAAAACATTTTTAAAATAGGGTTTCCAAAATTGTTTACCATTTCTGTAAAATATTATTATAAATAAGATGGCATTAAAGAACCATAGATGTATATTCAACTGATTCTACTTCTGCATTCAAGCTGTTTTAATCATGCCTTAGATTTGGAGACCAGTTACGTTGATAAAAATTACTGTCTGTATCAAGATTCATAGCTTGTCTGCCGATGTTGCCCCTCTTGACCAGGGTGTTATCGTTGCTTCATCATACAGGGGACATGACTGCAGAATGTGTTTTGGGGTCTGCATTCCTGTTTGGCATGAGCAGTCATCATTGTCTTTGACAGTTGTAAGCAGTACATGTGGGATTGGAGAGAAACCAATTCATTAATCATAATCTATCATTACTTAAAACACTTGTTGATATAGATGAATCTTTTTGTGTGGTGTATGACAAACTATGTTATGTGTAATTAATTAAAATTGCTTACGTCTATAATTTTGTTTCATTTTTTTTCATTTGTCATTATGTTTCAGAGTTTAATGGACAAGCGAATCAAACCGTGGGTTATCAAAAAGATAGTCGAGTACATTGGAGAAGAAGAACCTGCTCTCACAGAATTTATTTGCCAAAAAGTTGCTGCCCGCAGTTCACCACAAAGTATACTCAATGACCTTGTTAGGGTATGTCAATTAGTCTATTCTATACTGTATATTCACTTATTATGCATGATCAGGAAGGGGTGAGGTTGGGGTTGTTAATTTATTAATTTAAATGTATTTTAAAACAGTGGTAATAGCTCTTTCTCTGTCTGTGCATCCGTAGACATGTTATTTTTTCTAGAAAAGCTCCTTTTAGTGTTGTCCAAGCTCTCTGAACATATCGTTTCTGGAATAGCCCTTTCAATATTGTTCCAACTCAAAACTAAAGAACTCCTTTTTTTCCAAACGTTTTATTAAGAATTGTTTACATTTTTCCATTTAACTTTGAAACTTAGCAATATAGAGAGGAAAACAGGTCACTTAAAATGCATAGTTCACCGAGAAATGGCGCCAGGTCATATATTTTAAATCTGACTGTTAAAAGAAAACAATTATTTCTATTGTCTATAATACAATAAATGATAAACGAAAAGTGTAAAGTTATTAAATTTTGTGTTACATAGATCTTTTTAAGTTTCTAAAAGAATGTTTTGACAATAAACCTGTTCTGTTTGGTAGTTTTTTTTTTCCTGTATATAACTATAGCTGAAATGTAAAGTCAAGTTGTTTCTAATCGTAGAAGTTTAATATACGTTAATGGCAACTGATTGACTCTAACACTGATCTTTCTTCACGCAGGTTATCGACGATGCCGCCGAAGTGTTTGTTGTTAAAATGTGGAGACTGCTAGTATACGAAACAGAAGCAAAGAAATTGGGACTTGTCAAATGAATATTTTGTGTATATAAAATGTATGTCTTTGTGGGAGAATGAGTTTGAAGAAATAGTGTTGTTATATTTACATGTGTATGCAGTATGGAAGTTCATTACAAATGTACGTATTATATTTGTGAGTGAGAGAGTTGATAGATTATTGTGAAAAATTATGAATGAATGTGAAAATTTCTGTACATTCTTTAATCATATGATATTGCTGCCCTGTGCTAAAAACTGATGTGATGTGGGTTTCTCCTTTGTTGGTTGTAAGGTGGGTAACAATAAGGTGAACAGTGAAAACTTCTTGCTTTCAAATTAATTTAATTAGTAATTGAATGATGTTATAAATCAGTGACTTTTAACTACCACCTAAAAATTGTTCTGCGATGGACGTACTTTGTGTGATATTTAAACTATTTGTTTTCTGGTGAATGACAGTGGCTGTATATACATACAACATGCGCCTATTGTGTTGCGAGTTGTGCTTTACAGTGGTGGATCCACGGTGGACTGGACAGGGAGGTGAGGTGGGTGTTGATTCTCAAGTATTAACGAAGTGACGGTGGACACCATAGTATTCCAAGAAAGAGATGCGGTTTCTCTAAATGCACTTGTTTTCTAGAACTATATTTGTGGAGATCCAATGTAAAATTTAATTTGCTGCGTTTGGAGATATTTTTCAGCATGCAACATATTTGTCTTTTATCCTGCCACTTTTTGTTTTAGCAGAACAGTTGTCGAATAAACTAAAGTAATATCTTGCTAGTAACAGATCACTTTCTGATAACACTTCGATTGATTTTATTTTGACATGTTAGTGTCTCGTATGGTACAATAAATGGATCATAAACTAAGGCCACTTTCTTACACATGATATGATATTCTATATTTGATATAAAACATCGTTAAAATTATTGTGAAATGTCAAGTTTGTATTTCCAAAGATGCTTTATTTTTGCATTTGTGTCATTTGTTCTACAGGGTACTTTTGTTTCTATCTAGATCATTAAGACAGCAGAGATTTAGATACAAAAGTATGGCTGAGTCGGTTTACCTGAAATATATAAGAAAGTCCTAATTAGATCAGCTCATTTGTTATTAAAAAACATTTAATGAAACCAGTGAAAAAATTGCTACTCATATGAAACTTAATCAACTTTCACCACATTGTGTTATTGTAGAATCCATTGATTGGAGAAATTTGATCATGCAGCTCATAACGGAACTATTGAATTAATATCTAATTTTCATAATTCAATTAAAGTTTCTAAATAGACCTGTGGAATTCTGTTGGTCGTAGACGGGTCTACTATTTAAATTATTTTAATTTTTTTGTTTTTTGTGTTTACTTCTAGTGGTGCTACGTTGTAAACAACGTGAATCTGCCTGTCAGTTTTACAGCAGTAAGACTATGCAATCCATCATTTTGTTGGGTTTCTCATCAGTCTCATGTTTAAACCATAATTTCTCATTTTTAATCCCCTCATTTAAAACATATCCTACCTGCTGATAGATATATCGTATTCTGGTAAAGAGTGAGTTAAGAGATTGGATCCGACTTTCAGACAGTCTTGGTGAAATGTAAAGGATGATGAGTGAAACATTGAACAATCATGCATATTCCATACTTAGAGCAAAATGTATTACCTTTTTTGTCTCTGATAAAATAGAATTATTTTATTTATCTATGTTTGCAAACTATATTTATTTTGTTGGTTATAAAAATGTGTGAGTAATCCATATAATGTTCATAATCTTCACTTGAGCTTTAAATTTGTGAAAACTAGATAAATTCAATGTCTGCTGACTTCTTACACATGTATTGCGATTTAAATAACTACTTGTTTTTGATACACTGTCAGGTGAGGTCTTGAAACTTTGTCATATTTGTATGATTCATGTTCAAGGGCGGCAATAAATCTTAAAATGTGTATATATGTGTAATGATAGTTATGTTGTTTTTAGTTCTGCTGAGCTGGATGTTGTAAATAAATACTGTTCATATGAAATAATGGATATGGTAGCAATTCTGGACATTAAGAAACAGAATGTGATGTTTTTCATGGATTGTTTGCAAAAATGATAAGTGGGTAATGTGATTTGGAGCATTTTTAATACAGTGAGCCCTCTAAACCAGAACACACTTATGACCGAGTATGTTTGGTTTAGAGAGATGTTCGATTTAAATAAAGGATTTAAGTGTTTATGGGACTTTGAAATAAGTTTGATTTAAAGAGAATTCTGGTTTACTGCGGATACGGTTTAGAGGGTTTTCAGTATATGTACTGAACTTTTTAAATTGTTACTTTCTTGAACCAACATGTTGCAGCATACCCTTGTATCCAATTAAGTAACAAAATTCTACTAATAATTTGAAATAAATACTATTTGGGTGTAGATCATATCTTGTGGAATGCTCTAGATCATGTATCACAATTAAAATGACATGCTGGGTATTATCAAACAAGCAATTGTGTTGTGTTCGCCGCCGCACTGGAGCCGCTTGGGGTACAACAAAATAGTATATGTGGTTCAAGCAGTGGGTGAAATCGAAACGTGTTCAGTATAGCCATTTGTAGTTGGAAATCGCAATTTGTTTTGGATAAAATTATGTAAGAAATAGAATAACGTTAGATATGTTTTTGGTATTGGATACAGTTCGAAAGAAGATTTATCTAATGGTCAGTCATGTAATATTCTCTATTCATTTGCCGCAGAATCTTTAACACTAGATACACTAATGTAATCTCGGCTTTCCTGGTCTGTAGCCTCACAAACCGGGACACGGCTTGTTTGACCACCAAGTCACATGTATACCGCTGGTGCATGTATTTCAGCTGAAGATGTTTATATTTGTCAGATTCTACGACACAAATTCAACGTTGCCATAAATCACTGAGTTAACGCAAGCTGATCTTGTTTTTTGTTTATTATAGTGCAAACTTATGGAACTTATAGTCTTCAATGTCGAAAAGATGTCTTTTTCTCTCAAACGTTTGCACTGACATTACTGGATTACACTCAATAATATATTATACTAACAAAACACATGAATCTATTTGAAATAATTATTTCTTAGCTACGGTAACGGTAGTTTTCAATTTAATACAAATATTTGTATTACAAAAGGTCGACCAGACGTTTTTAAAAATTTAATAGCCATTCTGCGATAATTATTTATCATATAAACATTCATGTTGATAATAAAGGCTGCAAATTACATATATTTGTGTATTGCATTAAATCATTGAAATGTTATATTTTGCCTTTATAAGTGAAATTGATCCAGGATTGTTCGGTATGGGCGGATAAATGATTTTGAATAATAATTGGGAGTTAAAAGATGTTTATAGTATGATCCCAATTTTATTGTACAGTAAACCCATAAACCATTACTTTATTGGCGACACCCTTTCATTGCCAGTCGGTTTATGAAGTAAATAGAACAATAAACGAATTGTTTTTGCGTGTTTATTATGAAAGTAAACCCAATGAACTTATTGATCAAACACAGCTTTGTTACACAATTTACATCTAGACTCCATAACTGTTTTAGTTTATTGATATCGTTTTTATTCCATGACCTATGTGTTTACGTCATAAACTAAATTTTATTCACACCTGTTTCATTTAAAACGGGCGCCGTTCAGGATTTCAAAGTTGTGTCAACAATAACAAGCCGAATGTGGGAAAGAGTAACCTGTTTAGCAGGTTTCTTAGACCATGTGTCAAAATAACCATGATATCAAATATCTGCTCTCATTGAGAAAAATATAAACAAAACTCTCTGATCTTATACTTTTAGTAACTTGTGCTTATAAATTTAATATGACAGACACTCACAGTATATAATGTACAACTATTCTACATTATGTCAAATATGTAAATACGTCACATCAAAATCACTGGCTATGTCAAAGAACAAAGATCATGACGTGGTTAGCAATGATCCCTAAACAATTTAAAGTGTCTAAAACAATAATGGCAGGATACGCTCAACTTTCGCCGACACCTGGTATTATCACTGCTTTGGCGGCCATTCGTGAGAGTATCCGTAACATGCTATATCGAATGTGTCGGTACTCCCTTCGACTCTGCCTTATGGAGATATACGCATTTGACTATTTTAATGTTTTGTCCTTTAATGTACATGTATACCACTTACACGAGATTGTTATTTTAATGCATTTATTGCAGTAAAGTTAGTTTTATTTAACGACGCCACTAGAAACACATCGATTATAAATCAACGGTTATTGGACGTCAGACGCATGGTTATATT
>JAUTCZ010075249.1:0-26465 GCA_032273805.1 Melanodrymia brightae | reverse complement strand
CAGCAGGTTTCCTCTGAGACCATGTGTCAATATAACCATGCGTCTGACGTCCAATAACTGCTGATTTATAATCGATGCGTTCCAGTGGCGTCGTTAAACAAACAAACTTTATCTTCACTTTAATGGGCCTGCTTAAAATATCTTCTTGTTTGTCATCCTTATAGTGCAAACTTAGATGAATGGATTCTGATAGGTCATGTTTTGAAATGAAAATTGTGTATCTATATGTCATTTTAATGCTCTAGTACACATACAAAGAAATTATCAAAAGACTGCAATATGTCTTGTTTTGACACCCAATAGCCGGTCTTTTTTTCGTGCTGGGGTGTCGTTAAACAAATATATAATGTTTATCATAATTGTATAATCAATGTATAATCTTTTCTGATGCAGATAAAATGTGCTTCTAGTCGTTTTCCAAGTCTATAATACTGGAGTTTAGCTATGAGAAATTGTAATTATCTTGGTGTAAATCCCAGTCATGTAATTTTACTAGACTGCCTATGATACTAAAAAGGCTATAATGTGTGTTATCCTGTATGGGAAAGTGAACGTAAAATATCAGAGTAGCCTATATAGCGGAGACAGGTTGCCGCTGTGACCAATTGTCGATATAACCGCGAGTTTGACATCCCAATAATCACTGATTAATAATCAATGTGATGTCATTAAATAAACCAACTATACATGGGATATTTTGAACAAATTGTATGTTAGTGCCTATTTTTCAGTGGCCAATTCTACTATCCATGAAAAGTACTGTAAAGCTCTTCAGCAGGTCCTACAACTTCAGGACCAACAGAAACAGAAACAAGTGTAAGTTGAAAATTAATTATTCATAACGATAAATTGACTATAAAGCATAGTTTAAACATCATGCATATTTCTGCATCTAGTTTGGTGGATTTGTTGACATACAAGCCACTTTTGTTTTTAGAAAATCAAATTTATTTTGAGTAACTAAAAATTAAAAAAAACACTCAAGTGATATTTTCAAACACCAATTTGGTAAGTTTACATTTTTCGAATACGAAAAGAAAAAGCTTACAGGTATTGGATATAAAACTAACTACATGTTCTTGTAAATGACAAATTTGCTAATCTCCCAATAATTGACTACACGCACAGAGAATAGGTTTAACATGTCAGTTAAATATTACTCAATATAAGCACTGTAACCTGATTGTGAAATGAACACAATCACAGCCAATGTTTATATTTTATCTGACAGTTGTTAACTTTAATATTAAGATATAAAACAAATCCTGTTTCCTATAACATGGGCAATTTTACTAGTACTTTTGTCATTTATCATACAGTCATAAAAAGGAACAAGACGGAAGCATGAAGCCAGGTCAGGCCGAGTGTCCTTCACTGATGCTTACCCGCCAGATTGGCTACAAAGGACACACTGAATCCGACACCGACTCTCTGCGGTCAACTAGTCCATCAGATGGCCGTCCCAAACAGTCTCCCACTGGTACTTATTGTATTCATTCACATAGCTTAGCCAGGAGCATTATTGCATCATTATACTTCTTTAAAATCGTAAACATGTGGTTTCTTGCACAGGCTAATATCGCTGAGTTATCTTTTTCATCGTGTATTGAAAGCTGTTTGCGATATCGGTATTGCCTACAACTATACTTTTGCTGATTTTATCATGAATTGATATTATTCAAGTAACCAGATGTTCAGATGGTCCCCACTGGTTTATACCTTGTGACCTTTAAATGTGATTTTTTGTTTGTTTAGGACTACAAGTCAGTAGGGACCACAACCGTTAAAAGATCTGTCCAGTTGTCTAGGAGTTGTGATGACAGACAAACAGACAAACAAACATACAGATGCAACCAACTAATATTCTTGTCGAAATTTTTATTTATGCCAAGTTATAACATTTAATTACACACTTACAAATACATCTGTTTGATTGATTTTCATTTTGGGATTAACCTTTACAAAAAGAAAATGTGATTTAAAATAATAGTTTAAAACACTGATACCATGGCAACTTCCTGGTGGACCAAATCATCCAGCGGGCCAATATACCAGACTTGACTACATCACTTGCATAATGTAATTTGTTAAATTTAATTTTCATTCTCTTCTTTCTTAAGGCAACCACCCATTGATTACGCAGAGAACTCCTGTCACACGGGAAAATCGAAGTGCAGAATCTGATGTAGTTATAGTATACAAGCAAACTGACCAAAACTATGGACGTCCTGTCTTCTCTCTGGGTTCTGACCATTCCATAGAACAGGCACGACTTCGTTTAGTAAGTGGAAACACAACAGGTGGCTCACAGCATTTACCAGGCAATCTCAGTGTCTTGGACAAGTTAAAGCAAAGATATGTTAGTGGTACAATGGATGGTGGTCACTCTTCACCTTTCAACGGCTGTGCAACTCATCCGGAGAACGATAGTGTGTTTTCAATCCCTGATCACATCTTCAATAAGGAGAGCACTCATTCCACACCAAGGGAAACCACTTTAGTAGCTGAAGTTAATACAGATGGCAGTGTGTTGGATAATGAGAGTAAACTATTTTCCAGCCCGTATAACAGTAAATATGACTTCTCACAACTGTATGACAGTACGATGGATGCTATGGACAAGCGGCACACTACTCACAATGGAGAACAAGACTTCGTTGACAGTGTTGGCAAGTCGGTAACTGGTGCGCCAAGTACTGTGTCAAGTTCCCAAGAGCTAGTGAAGAATTCTGAAGTGAAACACCTGCAGTCTAGGCTGAACATTGTAGAGAACATGAACGACACTCTTCGAGATGAACTTAGCATATACAAGACACTGTGTACGAGTACGTGCCCGGAGAAAGATGGATCTCATGATGTAGTAGTTTCTGATAGTTTTACCGCAAATGATACGTTGAATTTGAAAGAACATCTAGCTGAGATTAGAGCGTTGAGGCTGAAATTGGAAAAAAGCTTGTTGGACAATGAAAGGTTGAATGAACAGCTCATGATGCAACTGCAATGTAAGTTACTGGGAAATCATTTATTTTTGTGGGCTCAAATTTACGTGGTTAGGGCCGAAAAACACATTTTGTAGTATCATAAATTTGTTGATGAAGTGGTGGGTATAGAATGTGTGAAACATCAGTAGACAGTTCGTATGAATATATATAACGGTTTATTTTGAATTTAATTCTTCTCATAGCCACTAAGTGTATGATTCATGATATGAATGCTCAGTGTAACTTTTTTAAATTATATTGTCAGGTTAACATTTTTGGACAATTTAAGTTAGCCCATTCAAAGGAGAAAATTTTATAGAATTAATATTAATATGCTGAAGATCTATTATCAAGTAGACAACATGGCAACGCTAACACATTCATGCATATCTAAAATAAAAACATATTGTTACAGCTGCTGTGGTGCACGACGAGTGTGAATTCAGGCTGAAGAATCTGCAAGTGATCATCAACAGTCTGAAGTCAGAACTGTCGCAGAAGGATGGCTCATCCAGTGTGTATCATCGTCAGCTGGAAATTGAATTGAGTGAACTGCAAAACTGCATCAAAATATTACGCAGTGAACTAGAAGAAAAAGAAGATGCTTCTAGTTTGTACGTGAAACAACAGAAGATAAAAACAACTGAGTTACACAAATTCATTGAAACATTGCAGAGTGAACTATCGCAAAAAGATTTGTCTTTTGGCTTGCACAAGAAACAGTACGAGAAAATATTAAATGAACTGCAAAGTGATCTGAAGATGGTGCAAGGAGAACTGGACATGGCTGAGGAGTCATCTAGTTCGTGCAGGAAGCAGACGGATACCAAAATAAATGAACAGCAGAAGTGTATTAAGTCACTGCAAAATGAACTTGCAGAAAGTAAAAACGTTATTAAAGAAAAACAGATTTTGATTGTTGAAAAAGAAACTTTGATTCATGAATCTAACGTGTATATTGAAAAATACCAACGAGAAATGATGGAAAAGGAGATTGATATGTCTAAGAGAGAAAAACGTGTGTCTGACACAGAGGAGAAGTGTCAGAGAATGGAATTGCATTTGAAAAAAGCCACCAAAGAAATAAGGAGGTAAAATAGTTGCATTTTCAACACAAAATTAATGTCAATAATCTAAACTAATATTTTGTTAAATGGCTCCAATATAGCTCCCGGTGTAATGTTGCAATCAGTCACTCAGATATGCAAACTCAGACACACATCTGCCATAAATATCTTGCTATTATTGATCTAGTCGAAACCCACTCAATGGTGAGCACTTAAAAAGCATATCCTGCAAGCAGGCTTTTAAAATGGAAGTGAAGTTATTTTGTTTACATTTATGTTTTTTTTAACTTAAATATATGCATTAACATTTTAATTGCAGACTCCAAACTGATACACACAACCTAGTAGAGCAAGTTGATGAGAAAAACAAATTGAACAAAACACTGAAATTAGAGTTGTCTATTCATGAACGACTTCAGCATGATAGCACAGGTAAATCATTGATTGATTTATTGTTTACAAATGTTGGTGTAGAAATGAAAAAGTGACAATCTTTCTGTCAAATCCCAATTATTGGAAAGCTTGTTGTGCTAGCTTTTCAACATCATGTAAATAAATAAACTTGGCCATGTAGATAGTAAATAAACTTGAAAAGTAAACTCTTTATTAATACTATTTATAATTGTCGAACAGATGCTACCAAGACACCTTGCTTTGGCAATTCAAAGTTTTTAAAAGTACTTTAGATGTTTTAATTAGAAGAGATATGTTTTTGTTTTTTCATGTGTCATTATAGACAACATAGTAAATATCACTGACAATAGAAATTCAAGGTTTTTTTTCTTGTAATTATTGTACCTACCTATCTGCACACAATTTTAGAAAAGTGGTTTCTCACGTCTTTTAATGGCCATAATAAGAATATTAAAAATAGTTTTTATTCCGAAAAAATTATTGTTTTGTGTTGCTATTATATGTATATATATTTTTTAACCTTTATAGGAAAGGACAATAAATCGGACATCCGAGAACTGTTGATAGAGGTGCGTCATCTGAGAGTTCAACTGGAGAAGGCAATTGATACAAACAACAGTTTGAGAAAAATGATTGAAAGTATGTTGAAACAACAGTCAGATCAAAGCAAGTCTCTCCACTCAAGAAACGAAAGTCCAACTGAATCTCACAGTAAGTTCTATAATTAAAAGATTTGAACAAATAAATATTTAAATGCGTCTTCATTTATGCTAATGAAACAAACTGAGAATTATCAAATGATTGTCAGTCTCAGTAAAATTAATTTGTTATCTCTTAATTATATTTATTATTATCGTTACTACAAATTCTATAAGCATATGTTTATCAAATTCAGGCCAAACTAAACTAACAAATTCCTCAAAGGTAGATGTTTTAAGAGGTGAGTAGTCGAGTTGGTAAATAGAGGATACACCTAAAGTGTCTTGTGATACCATAATTTACAGTACAAGTTGATAAAAGTATCAAATCTGAGGCTTGCTGAGGATTTTTAGTCTTTTATCAAAGAGTAATGATAAATTATGTTATCACAAGACACAAGCTGGGGTGGAGAGGGTGGGGTGATATTCTTTATATCATTCATCATCATTTTGTCAATGTTGGATTCAAAGTCATGATGTCATAACAGTTGTGACAACATTATGATGTCATGTTTAGACCTGTCAATTTAATATGTAGTGTTTCATTTGTTTGGTGGACATATTATATCATTGACGGTTACACACTTTGGCAATTAATCACTGCATATACAGTTACAGATAATAGCTAATATACATTATTTGTTTTATTTTTTTATATCTTTAGCAGTTTGGTCATTCCAAAACCTTATCGTCATAATTACATCATAGATACATGTAATAATACCTTGCTACCAAACATTAATTTTCAGCAACGGATGCAACTGATGGTAGGCCCAGTCCTGACCCCCATCATCGCCAGTCTAAGAAACAATCTCAGAATGAAATGCCCACCAAGATATCTATTACGAGTGAACAACGATCTGAGACATCGCACTCCAGAGTTGGTGGTCTTTGTGACGATGGTGCTGGTGGGTTCATTATAATGATCCATCATCCATTATTGTATTTAAATTATTACATTCATCGTTTGTTACAACATTGTAGACATTTTAATAGGATTTAAGTGTTGGTCTATCCATTGTTGTTAGCTTTTAACTCATTTTCACTGTACACCTTATATTATTACAATTCCAAATAATATTTACTTATTTTCAGTCTCTGAGCCAGCATCAGAGTCGCACCACAGTGACAGCCTAAAGCATGATGTCATAACTCACAGTCGTTCAGTGTACATTACTTCAACAGACAAACATGGAACGTCAAATAGTATGGAACGAAGTACGTTCTCGTCAACTTTGCCCACGGCTACCACTAGTTCAGAAGAAAGTTACATGGGTCAAAGGAAGCACTTGGCATCGGTGGAGAACATCCGGTATTGGTTTGACAAGCATCCAAGTCACAAAGGTATTTTAAATTTTTTTTGCTTTACCTTTTTTTGTGCGATTGATTACTTTATAAGTACCATGTATCAAGTGACTTCTTAAACAAAAATGAGTACAGGCAAATAATTTATATTTATGCAACTTTTGGCAAGTTATTGCGTCCATATCCCATGATTAAAAAAAAAGTTGAAGCTCAGTTACAGTGTCTAGTGAACAGGGGCTGAATGTCAGTTACAGCGTCTTAATGGATTTGACAAAGTATTGTGGGAATGATGTATCTCATCCTATCTGTTGTCAACATCACGAATACTGTAAACCATATCAATATAGTGACATGTTTTTTTCCCGCGAATACATCCCTAGGCACATGTTCGCGGCATTTAGATTTCGCGAACGACCGTCGGTACATAAAAGCACATTATAAGCGGGAAAATTACGCGAGCGTATAAATTTTGCGAATTTAGGTTGGGCGCGAACTACATGAAAATTAAATGCACGCGAAATTTTCACGGTTTACAGTATTTCGCATCCTTGTTTATACAAGACTGGAATTTAACCTGCCTATGACATCATGTCTACTGGCTGCATTTCAGACAAAATATATCGTTGTCAACTAGCTCATGTTGCACAAGATGTTTTGTGTTCCATTTAGTATACATGGATGTAAAATTCTGCCTGTTATAGATATGCCAAAGGTTCAAGTTGATACTGACATCCGTCAGTTGTTTGCGATTGGAAAACTTGACGACTTTGAAAAGATGAAGCAAGAAAATGGATTAAGTAAGTCGACGCTTTGTGGGATGGAAGCACGACTGAAAGAACGAATTATGAGACTGAAGACATTACCAACATCAGAGGTTAGTAGGTTACACATTTACATTCATCTCTCAGAGGATTCTTTTCAGTGTTATTGTAATGTTCAAACAAGACGTATTATAGACACTGCCATGAGAGAAAAAAAACGAAAAAAACATTAGTTATTTGTTATCACAAGCAATATGACCCAGACTTAAAAAATAGTATTAAATTTAATAGAAAATATATGTGATGTTAATTAAGAAATTTACTGAAGCACACTCACTAACAAAAATATCGACAAGTGGTATATGGAAAATATGTTTATTATTGAAAAGAATGCTTGTCTGGACAGATCAAATGTAGATATAGGTATAGTTGATTGCTTGTTAGGCGATTAAGTACCGTAAGTCAATTGGTGTGACAGTATGCATTCAAGATACAGTAAAATACACTGGTGGCGAACATGGATATATTATTTTGAAGTAATGGTACTGCCTTAATTGCTGAACAAATAAATTTATATACCATTAAAAATTTACTTTTTAAAGTCTCATATTTTTCTTTTCAATACACAGCTAATAAAGGTATGCACTTACTATTATTGCTTTCTCTCATAAAAGAATGTGAATGCGAATATTTGTTGAGCATGTGTAGTAAATTCTTGAGCTTAGACTGCATGCGGAATGTTTGAGCAGTAACAGTCTTGTTGACAGTCGTAAGCTTTCGCTTTCGGTTCATAGGGTTGTGTAGTTACTTTTATCAGTTAGTTATTCTTGCATCTTGTAATTTTTGTTTGTTGGCAAATCAAAAATTGATGAAAGTCATGTCTGTCTTTATAGACACTATTCTCCATTTTGTATTGTATCATTTGAATTTGCATCTTTATTCCATTTGCAAATATGGTTAAAGTCTGGTAAAATCAACGTCATTTGGTTAAAGTTTCTGTTAATGCTCATAATATTTTAACTGTTTTAAATTGATTGCTGGTTTCCACACAGTGATAGTCGTCGAAATGAACACATTGTGTCAATGTCTGTCAAACCATTGCAAATTCACTAATTAGAGATCATGGTTGACCGTTGTTATACTGGCAGATAATACAGTGCATGGTGGCATATTGTGTTGAATATTGGGATGAATGAGGAACAAATTCTACATTGATGTATCTCCCTTTAAAGATGTCACGTAGTTGTCACTAATGTCAGATCAACAGATATTTCCTCCAAATATTCAAGATTGAGTAATTGACTTGAAAACATGTGCACTGTACTTAAAAATTAGATTCTATTTTTCTTCGTTTTGTTATGTCAGCAACTTGCAAAGAGTTTTGTATACCAGAATCATTAATATTGGTTAAAAACTTTGGCTATACTGCTTGATTACCTTGCATATTATTACAAACAATTCATTTGATTGTTTCTAAACAAATCACCCAGTCCATAGGTCTAATATGTTACTACAAATATCCTGTGACTGTCATATTGAACATCATATGTAATTGGTTTGTGAAGTAAATGTCCACTTTAGAGACATAATTTCAAACACTACAAATAACGAGTTTTGTAATAATTATAAACATATAATTATGACCTTTGTCTTAAGTAGATTTCTAATTACATAAATGAGTCTATTAATTTGGTACCCGGTTTATTATATTGCAAACATGTTGGTAATGTTTTACACTCTGTACGCTTTGATTGCTTCAAGTTGGTGCATGACGTATTGAAGAAAAAACCTTGTTTACTATTAATCTATTAATTATCCTTTTAGCATAGTTAAGATGTAAGTACTCACCTTGTCATCTCTAACAACTGTCTCCAATATCTGATTAAAACTCCTATGTATTGGATTATATGTATATGGTTCTCTTCTTTGCTTTGTTCTACTCATAGTCCAGGCTCACCTTTGTTCTCTTATCATTGAATTATGTCATTGTTTTTTGTGTTACGCTGTTAGTGCCAGTTTTATACAGCTAATGAACCTGTAGTAAAATGAGTCGTAAAGTTAAACAATATAGTAATTATTACCGGTAGCGTGATTGCAATTGTTATGCAACGGGCAATGTGTAATATCAGGCAATCTATAGACGGCAATAAGTGCATCATTTACTCATGTAATCTGTAGATTTGCTGAATATTTTAGGCAATCTATAGATTGTTAACTTATGAAGATACACATGTAATTGTTTGTCACAGTGACTGAAATTAAAGATTGATATATTGTCTCATTATGGGGATAATGCACTTCATGTCAGGCTGTATATATATAGGGTCAGAAAATAGATTTTGATATAAAATATATATATGCTTATTTCACTGATGAACCTTGGATTGAGATATAACAACAATGGATCAACATCACATGTACCTCACAGTGCAGATGTTTTGGGGCATTGTACATTTGGGGTGGGAGAAGCAAGTTCTACTTAATATATACATTATATTATAAGTAATTTGTTTTGGATAAATACCACATTCTGTTTATAAGTGTATGTTGTAATTCATACATGTTGATGGCATGAATGTGTTTACAATTGACAGAGTATTGAGTACAGCACGCTTAAAGAACTGGCTATGAGTGTTGAGGACCTGAGTATTTGTTTGAATGAAGAATATCGTCTCCTGGCTGGTTTCTGGGTGACGGAGTTGCCTCCCATTAATTCCCGTGGGGAATTCTTTGATTCCAAGTTGGCTTCTGAGGTAAATTGAACCAAATACCAGATTGCTTTTTAGCCACCGACCACCCATTTGAACAGTAACATTCCTTAATCACAGATAGAGTTATTATTTGTATGTTGTTTTAATGCGACGAGGCTAGTTATATTAATAGTTATAAAATACAATAATTGTTAGCAAATCTAAATATTTCACCTAAATTGATTTCTGTTTGCTACAAATCAGCTGGTTTTTGATACAGAAAAGTGGACTAGTA
This sequence comes from Melanodrymia brightae, assembly GCA_032273805.1. Lineage (NCBI taxonomy): Eukaryota > Metazoa > Mollusca > Gastropoda > Neomphalida > Peltospiridae > Melanodrymia > Melanodrymia brightae. The sequence goes on along the minus strand of JAUTCZ010075249.1, from coordinate 16,254 downwards.
CATATTTTGTTACAAAATGATTAACATATTTATTTTTATTGGGGATGTTTTAATATTTCTTTATGCACAATTAGCCTCCGAACTATGATAATTATGACACTGGTTTTTGTGTGTTTAGAATGATAATCTGAAAAAGGAACTTGTACGGCTGAAATCGAAGTATGATTTTGCAAACCGGATGATACAGAGTACAGAGGAACGATTGCATGCTACGAACAGGAGGAGAGAAAACATGGAGCATGCTGTATATAAACAATGTAAGTGTCACTTGAATGTTAAATACTATTATTCGGTGTTCAGTAGCTGTAATGAGACATACTGATTGACATATTTTTACAATGGGAGTGATGGGTGCAAACATTTATTGATATTAATCAGTAATAATAGACTGATTTTATTTGGCATCAGTTTCAGTCTGATCAAGTTAAAGTGGAGCATGATTTTCAGAATATTCTACCATTAATCCTGAAATCGATTTTTGAGCTCCCATTTTGCGCATGGTACTGTTGTTGACTGTGGTTTGATAAACAGGTGAGTGTCAAGATTTATGAGATCTCTAGTTCGATGGTAATACTCCAGTGACATCCTGGAGGAGATTGTCTGGTTTGTGAGATCTCCAGTACGTTTGAAGTGAAAGGAATACACCAGATGTATTTTGCCAGGATGCCACTGTAAGCCAGGCTGATAAGTATTTGGGTTATTACAGAACTATTTGATTATTAATCAATACATAGCAGTGTTAACACAACTACCTTCCACCCTCCCTAGGAGTAGTTTACCTCAGTGTTCATGTCAGGCTTTAAATTGGAAAGGATGTATGTCCCTGCAGTGATATGCATATCCAGTGGGAACCAGGGATGTGAGGTTTCAGTGTCATGGCTTCGCATTTACTGTGGCATTAATACTGGTAAGTATTAAGTAACAATGAAAATTGAAGACAATGATAAAATTGAAATAGGCTTTTCATATCAAAATATCTTGAAGCCTTAATATTTCTCTGTATTTTATTTCAGTGAGCAAAACTGCAAAAGTATTGGGCAAAGCAAACGCTAACATGCAACGAAATGCTGATGATGCTGGCTATAGCAAAAGATAGTCTCATTTTGACAAACATATTTAAACTTTGCTATGTGGATTACTTCCAAATGATGCAGACAGATGTTACATGGTTCAAAAATATTGCTGGCCTGACCAGTTTTGGACAGTATAAGTTATCTTGAGCTGGCTGATATTTTGTGTGTCTCATGACAGTCATAACACTTTTAGTGAAGACACAGGCCAAGGTCTATCAAAAGTGTATCCATTCACTTCACAAGTACGTTCGACGTGTATATTAAGTTTGAATCAAACTGGTCTGGTTAACACTGTCAAATCCAATTGAACACTAACAAAATAACTCTAATTAAAAACATTCTTAACTACTTTGAAGATGATCTCTTTGTTGATATTTGTTAAAGGTATTTATTATGACATGTATTTACTTCATAGTGTAAATTGCTACATATTAGAAAATATCTATATAATCTGTGCCAAATCAAAACTTATGTATTTACTTCTTAGTATATAAGTTAGTTTAATTCGTCATGAAGAGACATTTAGCTAATACATGTACATAGAAGACAAGGTGCTGCAGAAAACTGGCACCAAAGACTTGAGTGAAGAATACATTAAATATTGGAGTCATATGTAAATTAAGTTTGGGGTGATTTAACAATAACTAATACACAACCATGATAGAGGTGACATGTGTTATGTTTCAATTCAAAATGCATGAATGTGGGTTGGGTGTTGGTAAAAAATCTCTGATTTTGCTTTAGTAACATACTTGAGATGTTGAACTAATCTAGTTCATAACTATTCTTACATTAAAACAGTTGCCATTTTCGCCACAATAGTAACTGATCTATAAATTGCTCATAAAATGTATGACATTTGATCTACTACCTCTTGATATCAAGTTATTTCTACATTCAAATGACTACATGTGCAGGTTTTTGTTGTCTGTTTTATACTACATGTAGTCTAAAAATCATGAAGCATGATGTGTGTATAGCATCACTGAACTTACATAATCGCCTATTTTCTATTTATTAAGAGATTAAAATCAGGAAATGATATAAATGGGAAATTTACACTTCTGTTTAAATGCGGAATGTTACCTTTTAATAATTTTAAGACTTTACCCAAAATGCATAGCACAAATTCAAAAACATCTTTATTAAACACAAATGTTTCTGCTATCAAGAGATACGGTATTTGCATATATCAAATTAGACCGATCCTGAATCAATTTTGCAATCAATATTTTGAATAGCAACTCTTAATAACACATGCTGTAAATCTTCAGGTCAACATGGTTATCTGTGGTGATGTTACCACATATTAATACAGTAATCATCATTACTAATTGATAAATATTTTTGATAAAATAATTATTTGAACCTCGACCACATTTTATCGAGACTCGAAAGTCGGGAATGTACCTTTAATAATATTGGTTTCTTTCCTCAGTTTGAATTGCAAAACACCGACTAAATTTGGTAATACCTGTTGATAGAGGAAACATTCAAGTTTATGGAGTCTTTATTTGTGTTTTGTATTAATAAAAGATGTTAAATTATGGAAAGGCAATGCTCTGCCTTTGAATTCATTGGAAACTTAATAATATTCTTAGTCTTTCATATTTACAAAGTTCAGTATTACTTAATTTGTGATGTTCGTCTTCCTGTCTCAACTGCTGTAGCGTTGTCTTCCAAATTTAGACACATTGTGTATATTTATTATACTGTGTTCTCTTCCATTTTAAACTAGATGTACATACACACAATATAATAAAATGTGTACACGAAGGTATCTAAAATCTGCTGAGTTCATGTTGAACCTCTATGTCGTCATTGGTATGTTTTATTATTTTAATAATTGTTGGGGACCAAGTAATGTTTGTATTGATTATATAAACCAGGGTCCGAAATTCGGGAGAAAATTGCAGTAACCATTTGAAATCTGGTAGCGTAAGTAAAAAACCAATTACTGTTTTGCTTGAAGGGGAAATTACATGTAGTCTTAGTCAATATTACTGTATTAACTCAACTATATTGTTATTGGGTGATTATGGCCTCCATGTAAACATTTCAACATAATCCTGAGTAATCGCTCGAAGCAGACCACCGTCACAGTTACCCGGCCTTATAATCTGCACTTTCATGAAAGGACGTGCTGTTACATGTGCATGGTTGTTTCTGATTTTTCTCTTGTACATTTTGTTTGTGTTTGAGAGCGTTAGTAATGTCCTGATAGGCTTTCATCTGTCTATAGACTCCCCATCCCAGGAGGAGGGAGGGGGTATGTCAAGGCAGCATGGAGCGTACACAAGATATGTTCATCGGAATGAGGTAAACCGAAGTCTGAAATATCTGCTCCCTATTATTCTGAATTCATGTGCAAAAACGAAGGGTTTTGTTCGCTGTAGCAATATATGGTAATATTGACAATTAGAATTTATTTTATTTTTATCATTAGTCAATACATAAAGTCACCCCAAAAGACAACCTCATTTACCATATTAGTTTAGATTGAGGTCAGGTAACTGTAGGTGGGGTACATAATGTGCCTTACGTTCAATAGGGCGAGCGTTCTGCTACCAATGTTTGCACCTATTGAATATGATTTAATAGTACACGATCGGTACCAGTCGCATAGTTCCAGAGTGCTCACCCTATTGAACGTGTAAGGCTGGAGTATGTTGGAATCTGCATGGAGGGCATAATTCCCTGGGCATAGCAATTTAGTTCAGTTAATATTAGGTACCGTAAGTATTGATTAATATTGAAAACAAATTTTCTTAAAAAAAAGAAAGTGTCAGAAATTGTTCACATGTTGCTGAATATGACGAAATAGAAAATTAGTTTACATTTTGTCGTCATAAAAATCTGCTTTGGTGGTCACTGAATTTCGGACCCTACATACATTTTATCCATTTATTGCTGTATCTATTATCTATACAGATTTTGGACCAAGTACATAGTTTATTGCTAACACGATTGTCTTATATGTATTTGCATTTTTGTCCAATCATTTTGATTAATATTGTAAATATGTAATATATAAATATATATATATAACATTGGGGTGATTAGGCGGTGCATGGTGTATATTGTAGCTGGCACAGAGAACAGATGATAGCTTATGTTATAAGGTTATTTGTAATATCCAGTCATAGCATTTGTGTGCATGTTCATAATTTTCTGTATTAAATGGATCAAAAGTTGTCATGATACCTATACTTATATTGCTAAAGAAAATGATTGATGCACCATACTTCATGGCTAGTATCACTTGCTTTGCATAAAATCGTTTCAGCCATGTTTAATCATTGCAAGTAATCAAAACCCAATCTGGTCTAAAGTATCTCGTGGGCTATTGTCTTAAAACTGTTGTCATTTTTACATGTCTGTGTGAGAAAGCTCTTGAATAGTGTTTCAGTATATAAAGTTGCACTGTAAAACTAATTTTAAGTACTCCAAATCTTTGGGCTGAAACTGGTTTCATTGCTGTAGTACATATATTTTTGTCAAGAAAATATTAGTTATACAAAAGTAATAGTGAAGTAAATGCTTTTCAAAATGTGCCATTTGTTATTTATTTAGATATTTAACTTTAGTCATGACAAACGTTATTGATAATTTACAATTGTGATCAAAACTTTCAAACCCGTAGAAGGTTTCATGTTACTTTCCCGTTGGGATATTTTCAATTCCAACCAGTGATTCACGACTGCTCTATCAAAGGCTGTGGTGTGTGCTATCCTGTTTGGGAAATTGCACATAAAAAGATCCCTTGATGTTGAAGAGGAGCCTATGTGATGGAAGCCTACAGTCATGTCCCCTGTATGATGAAGCAAGGATATTGAACTGGCCAAGAGAAACATTTGTAGAGAAACTCTGGGGCACTAAAGAAGGCTTGATCCAGACAGCAGTTTTTATCAACACTACTGGACTCCAAATCTAAGGCATGATCACAAATACAGCTTGAACGCAGAAGACGAAGGTGGAAGCAGGTTTCCTCTGACCAAGTGTCGATATAACCGTGAGATTGAAATCCAATAACCACTGATTAATAATCAATGTGTTCCAGTGGTGTCGTTAAACGAACTTTAGAATAGATACATCTGAAATCCTAGCACAGAGAGAGAAACAAAATGCAGCTACACTTTGTATCACAGCATTGGAAATTAGTATGAAACGACACAATTGAGATACTGGAATAATAAGTGTAAATGCATTCTTTCCATCTATTTGGCTCCATCATCGTTGTTCTAGTGTAAACAACAACAAATCACATCTACTTTCAAGTTTTTATTTTAAGCTTTTAAATATATAAAATCAAATGGAAGAATGTCAAGATATATATATATATTAACATTTATGGCAACTAAAACATACTAGATTTCATTTTCAAATAAATACATGTCGTTGAAATCTAGTGAGATAGTAATATTGAGGTCGGGTCATTGGGGGAATAAAACAAATATATTAATTGGCACTTAATAAAATAAACAATGCATTTCATCAGCACCCTTTTAATACACATTTCATTCAATATTAAATATTTGAATGCAATGAAGATTAAATAACTTTTAGATTGCAGTGTTGGAGGAAAAAAAAACAACTGCCGGATATCACCAACAAAGTATACAAATTCCTTTCCATTAAGGGTTCCGTTTTACAATTCAGGTAGTAATTTACAATACGAGAAATTAGTTAGTAAATCTATCCACCTATTTTTTAAACATGTTCAAATTTAGATTTAAGATGTTTAGTTTGATTGTTAAATATTACCGGAGCTGCACATATTTAAGCAGAGGGTCTAAATATGAAATTTAAATACTTTGTTTTACCTAATTTAAGCACAGGGCATAAACATTCTTAACTTAAGCTCATGGGCTAAACATTGAGTTATTGTCTTGTTTTTAAGCCCATGAGCTAAACAACCAAGGGGCTTGCGTAGGTGCAGCCCCAGAATTGGATTACTAATACTATAAACTGGAGCAAAGTCTAAAAACAGCTGGACGAAAAATGCTAATGAGAGTGACTTCGCCTAAAAAGAGCTGCCAATGGTTATTTAAATGATGAGGTGTTGTCTATTGCCTATGCTTCTAAACATTGATAGGTGTAAATAATACTATAAACAAAACATTCTTGATACTGCAAATCAATATAAATATAACATTAAGCCTGGTGAGAAACATTTTATTGCATAAAGTTTATAACACCCAACAAGGAACAATATGTAAACTTATTAAATAGCTAGTTATTTGTACAAATAGAAGCATTCAAATTATGCATATTACTCAACATAAAATAAATAAATCAGATTTACTAGAGAAAAACAGAACAGTACTTTGATAAACATAATAATATATAATAAACACATTGTAAATTGGACGGATGTTTCAAACAAATGTATAAAAAAAGATTATACACATGAGATAAATTAATGAACAATATACAATGATATACATTAATAAATAGTAATAAGTGCAAGTGATATTTTCTATTATGAATTACTGCTGTTACCCACATGACTACCACTGAGGCATGTTAAGAACTAATCTAACAGAGTGTGTTGTAAAGCAACCAATGTCGGAAGTGCCAAAAGTTATTGTAGAATATAATGCAAATTAAGAGAATTATTATTACTATTTTTTATGAAATAACTTTCATGGTATTTTTCAATATATTTATTTCTATTTCTTATGTACTTATATTTTCAGTATGTAATTTTGCTCATAAAATGTTCGTAAATAGTCAGTACTTGGGTGCTATCGGAAAGTCAGTAATGATGTTATTTCCAAGTTTATCCATAGCATGACTTCATTGTTTGAATGCCACTCGAAATATGTCGGATGACAACACATCTACAAATATTCTGTAATAATGCTTATATTATGAATTCACTTTTGATCAAGGTTATCATTACGTTACATAAACTGGAACTAAGGTTATCGCTGTGAAGAAAACAGTTTAATATGAAAAATTAAGTATCTCAACCCATGTATCGGGATACGCATTGTATCGCAATTTTCAGTATCGTTACATCCATAGTGTTTTGCATTGGTCAGGAAAACATGATTATTTATTATCACAAATTATTTCCGATACTGAAAGTAATAGATTAGTATTTTGCAATCAACATGGACAGCAAAACCTGTAAATATTTGACTTTCCTCTCCTTTTTCTATATTTGACATTCGTCTCTGTGACACACACATGATATATACACAACAACTGCCGACATACTAGGGCTATCTCGTTCCATTGCTGTAACCATAGTGATAATCTTCCTCAGCTTCTCCGTTAACATACTGCCCATATTCATCAATGGCAGCTCCATGATATGGGTGAATCGCCCGCCCATGTTCATCCACCGGCTGACCATCGCGGATGAAGCCCATGTGGGCATCGGGACGTGCATACGGCTCATACTCTGCACCGTGACTGAAAGGGAAACAAATTTTACCTTTAAAAAGTTTCAGTTAAGCCTACTATTAACATTTTACTGAATTGTAAGCAGGATATGTCTACCGAGTCAAAAACACATTGAAGTGGCATGAAAGAAACGAAGATGTATGGACTGCAACATTAATAGTAAATTGAGAAAATTTGTATCTAATTTTGAGTATTATCCTGCTAAGTCTTAAACAAGTTTACCTTCCATGATGGATTCAAAGTTAGTTATATCAAAGGGAGATAACTTTCTATTTGCTGTGAAAAGTTAAGAAAACCATCAGCAATGACAGCTATCACTTACCCGTAGTAATCAACATTGCCATTGTACATGCCACTGTCATCAATGTACTCTGGTGTCAAGTGACCGTCCAGCATGCCATGCTCATACCCATCTGTAAACAGAAATAGTCATCCATAAAAACATCCAGCATACATAACATTGGTAAACAAATATTTTTAATATAATTATTGGGTACAGCCTTTTGATAGTGGACTGTACACAAGTGGGGGTGTCTAAACTGTTCAGTTCTGTTCACTCAATATGGCTTCGGGTAATGTTTCCACTAAAACAAATGAAGTGCAAAATACTAATCGATTTGAATATATTATTTTCTCACGATTCTTTCTTTGTGTTATGAGAGACTCTGAGATGATCTCTGTCTGTACTCACCGCCAGGACCGTAGAAGAGTTCTGGTCTGTCCAGTATGTCCGTGTCTTGTATGTACGGATCATAACCTTCCTCTGGGTATATGTAGCCATCATTAATGTCTTCAATCTGTCTCGTCTCAACCGTCTCCAGCCACTGTGAGTTGTGCCATTGAAACTTCTCCAGCTGAATCTTTTTAGCCCACTCGTCATCAAATTCCTAAATATAGCCAAACGTCAACTTGTAAAATCCACTACCATTCAACAAATTTTAATCTACATCTTTTAGAATTTGAAATATATAGGTGAGTGAAAAAATAAAGCATCTAGGTCTTTAAATAATTATTTTAATTTTTGTATTCCACAATCAAACAATTGGAGGCAACAGGTTATATTTGTTACCTAGAAAGACGAACACAAATGAGTTTTTTATGATTGAGAAATAATGCATATGGTGTCCAATCCCTTTGGACATGTTTAATAAAACAATTATTTCTTTTGACATAGTTCATAACAAATTAGCTACAAAAATTCCAAAATAAGCCAGTTTATCAATTTTGAAAGTGTTTTGCCCTAAAATTAAGGTCTTTTTACCAAATTAATGGAAATATGCACTAGTATGTCTCAGGATAAGTATCATTAGAAAATAAATGTTACTTAAAACATTTTATTTTTCAAAAATGTCACTATCAGGTGATCATATTCTTCCAATACAGGATTGCAGGACAAGTAAACGCTAGCGAAAAGTGTCATAACTCACTGCTATCATGTCGAGAGTATCGTCGCAGACTTTTCTGATCTCAATATTCTTGTCATGCATCAGGTCTATCAAGTATGCAGGAGCTTCTAGTTTGTGTTAAGGCAATACAAGTAATATACCGTAACTGCATAGACAAACATTGCACTTTCAGCAAGACATTTTCTACCAAACAAAATTACTAAATTGTGAAAACATTAACACTAAGTACTGGAGTTCTGTAAATAAGGAAAGGATACGTGTTTCTTTGATAATAATCTCTCTGGTGATTTCATGGAAGATCATTTGGTAGAAAACATAGACAATTTGACAGACAATTTCATCATCCTCTTGTTTGGCTGAAATAGGAAACAAATAATAAACAAACCATGAAAAGTATTGTCTATTAACACTTGGTTTTAAATTCACTTGCTATATTATTCACAAACAGGAGTCTCTCACCATGTGGGAGACACATTTTGAGAGTTCATGACCTATGATCAGCTGAACAACGAAGCTACTGATTAGCTGTAGTCGTCACTGGATCTGTGCCAGCAACTACACCTGGCACAAGTCGATTTTACTAGAGGTGGGAAAATCAGGTGATGTTGGCGATGTTATCAGAATAAGTTACATTTTAAACATTTTCCCAGACATTACCCAATTTTGTTTAACCAAAGATATGTCAAAAATGTTAATCACCAAAAACCAAAACATTCATGATCTAAAAAAAGAAATTCTGCCACATTACTAAAAACAATAACTGACCATTGAGGAGTTCTATCAAAGAATGAATGATGTTAGCCTCTGCTAACATTCTTGCACAATCGTCATCACTGCATACCGTCCCAACAAGCATAATCACTTCCAGAACGAGGTCATCATCGTCAGCACCTGTTGGGGTCACAGAAGGAAAGTTCACAGTGAGTTTTTAAACGTCATTCAAAGAAGTTTCAACAACTTTCACTTTGCAAACAAAATAGTCTGTGAATATTAGTTAAAAACAAAATGTCCAGTCAGCTGGTACAAAAATAACCCTCATGATCTTTCTATTTTACTAGATCTTACCTGGTTGTAGATTTTTCTTAATCCACGGTATAAGGTTATATTCCTTCAGAACGAGCTCATAGTCTAGATCAGGGATGGTGAGGTTGGCCAGAATACCTAGACATTCTAACTGGAAGTTGTCATCAGATGTGAGGATTGCATCGCATAGGTCACTAATATAATCCTGTATAGAGAAGAGGAAATCTTGAGACTAAAACATGCACAATATTTTAATAGGTTTTTAAGTTTTTTTAACGTAACTAATATGTACTAAAGTGAGAGTGATCACATTTGCTGTTTAGTCCAATGTAGCTATTTTGAAGAGACAGTAATTTCACATATCTTATTTCAAAATAATAAATATAAATGTAGTTAGGAAATGTTTTTCTTTCAGGAGTTTTCGGTTAAGATCAATGCTCACACATCTTTAAATCTGCACAAGTAAATAAAGTACTGGTAGGTAAAACTTATAAGTCAATGTTGGAAATTCCATATATTAGTGTTTATCAAACAACTTTTCATTTTAACGATTTGGCTGAAAATATTTAACAAACTTACAAGAGAATTTGGTCAGACAATCAAAGGCAAAACATCAATATTAACAAATATTTTTTCGATGGTCCAGATTCAACAATGTACAAATTACAGTAATTTTTTACTAAGCTGCAAGTTTTCCCAGTCCTTTGTATAAAATTAATATGTTGTTTTTGTATAACTAGAACCAGATAAGATTGTTTATGACGATCACAATAGTGTTTATTTGTGTTTGATTTCCACTTGATAATATTGAGCACCTGATTACTCACTATAAACAAAGTCTTGGTTGGTCCATCATGCTGTGAAATATTCCGCACCATTTTCATTAAGAGTGGGTCTTGAAACTTGAAACACCTTTTCATCAACATTTTAAGGCCATTTCCTTCACAGATGATCTGTGCCGTGTGTTTGTTGATGGCCAAGTTAATACACAATGCCAGCAGTTCAGGGTCGGGGTTTTCAGGACTTTCCAACAGCATCTTCATTACCTATGAACAAATAAAGGTTTCGCCTATTCTAAAAATCAATTAAAACATACGACAACCAAAATATATATTTGGTGAACAGAAACTGTTAAGAGTTGTAATATGTCAAGATATACTGGCAACAATCAAAATCTACAACACATAAACAAAACAAAATATCTAATATATAAAAGACACATTATTTGAAAGGAAATCCACTTCTGCCACATGACATACTCTTACATATTAGCAGCAAGTGATCAGATATATGACTTTCCAGCAAACAGAATAGCACTTACCACAGTATTTGAAGTACCAGACATGGGCTACTGGTTGGAATATGAAAAACCTAACAGGTCTACAGAAGAGGATTGATCCTTTGATCTCATGTATCTCAGGTCAAATCGAGCTTCAAATAAATAACTAATGCTATATAACATATTTGCAACCTGGTAGATAGTTCTTATACTTTATAGATGTATGATAGGCTTAAGCAGGACTTGTTATTGTTTACCAGTGAAACTGAAACAACAGGCACTAGAGACAAATTGAGTATAAAGACGTAGTTGAAAACAAAGTCAAATAATATGATTACTTACCATCGGAATACAGTCTGTGTAGGTAAACATGGACTTGGATTTGTCATCCATACTAATGTGGTACAAGATGCATAGAATGATCAGCTTGTGGTTTTCGTTATCTGAAATACGTTTACAACATCTCAGAATTTAATCATAAAAAAATTGTTTCTAACACAAAAATAAAAAACTCATGTAAAAAGAAATATATTTCTAGAAAACACTATTAACAACATTGCACAAGTGGTACACATATCAATAATGTTATGCACACTTTTCATTGACACTGCAGTCTGTTACTTCTTAAAAACCTGTTTCGAGTCATTTTAACCTTTTGGGCTATTTTCACCACAGGAAAAACTAATATATTTTTAGCATTGTTTCTTTGCAACCTATATTCTACATACATTTTCTCTGAAAAAAAGAACAACAAAACCACACACAAGTTTGCAAAAAAGCATCTACTAGAGGTACTCACTAAGTAATCCAACTAGTTTGGGCAGCATTCCAAACTTGATCATTTTACTGCGACAGTCTGTGTCGAAGGACAGATTGAGCAGCAGTCGTAGAGTGATGTTGAGCAGGTCTTCGTGATCACACGGTATAATCTTGGTCAACTTCTCAATGATGTTCTTACTTGCCTGAAATCACCAGCGCTCAAAGATAAAGTTTGCTTGTTTAATGACACTACTGGAACACATTGATTATTAATCAGCGGTTATTGGAGTACAGATAACGTTTGATTTTTAACGACACCACTGGATGACACTGATTATTAATCAGCAGTTATTGGATAAAAGATAAAGGTAGTTTGTTTAATGACACCACTGGAACACATTCAATATCAAACACGAAAAGTTCCATTAAAAACCAAAGCGATGGTTGATTCTGGCCACATTTCCTGTCTTCAAAACAATGTTGGACTGCCTCTTTTTGCAAACACAAATACGATTGGTCAAGGCAATTGACCGTCATGTGATTTGATATTACCAATAACGAAACAATAACAAAATAAAAACAGCACTTTTAAGCATTTCTCTAACGGCAAAATGTCTATTCAATTCCAAATGTAGCCCATACTATGCAACTTCTCTTAAAATAACGTATATCACAATATTCAATTCAATAATTGTTGACACAATTAAACATTTATAAAAAAAACACATCTACTTACCATTTCCTTCTTGTTCTCAGAAAATATGCTCATTTTTTTCAGAAATGACACGACTAGTATGAGCAGTTCAAAGTTTTCCCTCTCCAGTGTTTTAACAAGCATTCGCACAATCCCTTTATTTTTCATTTTTATCTCAACCTTTGGATCTTCAGCCAAATTTAGCAGCAGATAAAAAGCAACTGTAATGAAATCAATATGCAAAGAAATAGAACCAGATTTAGATATAATGTATTACAATGCACAGGAAGTATTTCTCAAATAACAATCACTAATATTTCAAATACATGAGGGAATTAAAGAACATTCATATTCATACAACACTTGCGATTCCACTGCAAAAGTTATTGCAAAAATTTTCTCCTGTGTCACACTGGTTATCGTGTTAACTTTCATGACTGTACCACTTTCAGTACCATTCATCACATTCAGTACCATGCAATGTTCAAGACTACCACTTTCATTATCATGTATCACATTCAGTACCATGTAGCTTTCATGACTGTACTACTTTTAGTATCATACATCACATTCAGTACCATGTAACTTTCATGTCTGTACCACTTTTAGTATCATACATCACATTCAGTACCATGTAACTTTCATGACTACTACTTTCAGTATCATACATCACATTCAGTACCATGTAACTTTCATGACTGTACCACTTTTAGTATTATACATCACATTCAGTACCATGTAACTTTCATGACTACTACTTTCAGTATCATAAATCACATTCAGTACCGTGTAACTTTCATGACTGTACCACTTTCAGTATCATACATCACATTCAAATACCATGTAAATGTACCTCTCAACAACTGTTCCTGCTTCTTTACCAGACCTTCATACTTCTTCAAGCTTTTCTCATAATCTTCTCTAGATTTCCTGCTCTTATCAGTTGTATGTAAACTTGGTTAAGATTATAACTTATCAATACATAAATCTAGTTGAACATTATTAACGACATGGTATACAAATGTTAATAAGCAAACAGGAACTACAAACACATCTGAATGACAAAATTATTTTGTAAATAGGTAGTAAATGATTGGTGTTATTCATCAAACGGGCATTCTCTACATATCAGTTATTTACTTATGTGTATCATTCCTATGAATGTAACTATGACAAAGGTATATTAATCAATTATGTGTATAGTACCTATAGGTGTAACTATGACTAAGATATATTAGTCTTTGTATGTGTACAGGTTCTATGAGTATAACTATTACAAGGATATATGCCCTTTTCTTTTTTTGCAGCTCATCCAACCACATGTCATGTTTTTTTACTTCATGTTCTACAACTGCCATGGAAAGTGCACCGATCTTGAAATGAAGTATGACGCCGTGAAATTGAGAAAAACTTGAGAAACAGAAGAATGTGTATATTATATTAGTTGCCAACTCTGTACTTCTTTTCCAGTCTTCTCGTAGCACCCGTGCCAGAGCACCAACCACAGTTTCTGAAATTAACATTTTAAATTACATTAATTAATTTTGATAACAATGAATAATTTAAATCAGAATGAAAGTGGCCACTAAAAATGATCTATATAAGTAATGAAGTCACATTTTGTGTGTCAGTGCCACAGATAGGCAGCGTATGACTGCTCAGTGTTTATTGTTAGCAAGTTGTATTGTAACATACATGAATAGCAACATGACTACTATTCCTAATTTTATTTAGGACACCTTACATGATTACAAATTCTCATTATAATTCCATAGAACGCTGAAGTTCTCTGAATAAGTGTATCGCTAACATTACCCTTCACGATGAAATTCACATGAGTTTAATCTAGATGCCCATAAGACATATTTGTGGAGACTTCAGAGGATATCACTGAGAAGGGTCTCTAAAACGTGGATTCATAAGGGGGCTCAATGAGACGTAAAATCGCTTACCATTCTGAAATATTTCTTCTAAATTGTCTGGATTTCTGGCTAGCTGAAGAATAAGTGCCGTTCCTCTGATTTTCTCTGGTACATCCTCGTATAAAAGTTCCAAATATTCATCAATGTCAGTGATGTTTGCAACTTCATCTATTTCACCTGCATCGGACATGGAGGGCTCCTCTGGTTTATCACAGAGCTTTGTTTTGCCAGATGCTGCAAGAGACAACAACACACTGATTGGGAAGAAAAAACCCAATAATTATCGAACTTGAATATATCCTATGAAAATATCCTATTTACAAATGGGTGAGGTTGGAGGATCAAACCTCGCTGGACAAATTGTTTTTTTTCCCCATTCCAACCAGTATGACTGGTATATCAAAGCTGTGGTATGTACTACCTTATCCGTGAGGAGGTGCATAAAATAGAACCCTTGATGCTAATTGGTAAGAATAGCCTATATGTCAGCAGCGGGTTTTTTTCGGAGATGATGTGTTGAAATAGCCATGTATTTGATATCCAATAGCCGATGGGTTCCAGTTGCATTGATAAACAAATCCACTTTATCTTTATATCTTGTATCTAAAACATGGGAGTAAGTAAAATCTACCTTTAGATGGTTCAGACTCCTTCCGGTTCTGCAGGTAGTAAAGCAGCTGCTCCACTTCAGGTAGCTTGTTTGGGTTAATGAGTTTACATTTGTTAATGATTTCTTTTGCCAATTGGCTCAGGTCACTGTTCTCGTGGAGGCCATTCACACGTATTCTGATAAACATAAATAAATAATACTTATTTGTCTATGTATATAATACAATAATTGTCCATTCTTACTTTTACTGATCATCTACAATTTTCTTAACGGTACCAAATTAAGAACCGGTATAAGGATCTTAGATCTTTTTATAATGCTCTTTCATAAAACAAAACACAAGGCTGTGGAAATATCATTCCTAACTTTCCACACAGTCCATGGTATATTATATATATGTAAAAATGTTTAGTAAAATTCAACATAACAAATTTACGTATACATGTTTCAGGCAATTCTTAATAATGTATTAAAACACATCTATCTACAACAAACAAACAGAACTTACATCTTCTGACATTCCTTTCTCTCACCCAACATGGGATCTCCCAACTCTCCCAGGATGGTTGCCTCCAGCTCATAGTTTACAACCAGAGCCTTCTCTGTGGGATGCACATCAAAACTGCCACCTTTCACCTTCCTATCAATGCAAATACATATATGATAAAAATAAAATCTTCAGAGTATGCTAAAATATGCACACAAAAAACCCCAGTGAACATCAATAGATCTCTAATGCATTAAAATAAAACATAAATGGAAAAGCCATGGAAGAACTTCAACAGTTTAGTAATCTATGAAGCATTGTAATTCAACAAAGATTGGGGAGTAAGACATAGTGCAGTGTAAGAGCATCCGTCTGAGGCTTGATGGGTCGATGGATCGATTCTCCTCAGGGGACTCCTAAGAGGATATTATCATGGACAAGAAAGAAATATTCTGTTTATTACTGTAGACTTGTCCTGCTAAATAAGCACTTGTTTACAAACCAATGTTTCATTTTCGACTGTAAAGGTCTATCGCCAGGTTGGCAGCTGACATCATTGTGAAATCAAACAATATGCCTATTAGAAA
>JAUTCZ010075138.1:0-17014 GCA_032273805.1 Melanodrymia brightae | reverse complement strand
GTAAATATGTATCATCCATTGTCCTCCCATGTCATTGCTGAATGGCCGGAGTGTAAATAAATTCTGTTCTGTTCTGTACTCAATGTTTATACTAACCGTAGATGATCGACATTTCGCTTCTTACGTTTACGTCTACAGCTAGTTGTAAACTAGACTTACGATGTTTTGTGAATTGGCTCCAGAATTCCAAAACTGAATTAACTTTCCCGATTCAGTGTTTGCTTTCATATAGCAACTGATTTTAATCCAAAGTATTGCCTTACACATCCATCTGAGGTGATTAATTATACCAAGCATAATTCCATTATCTAATAACTTAAGGACCCACCTAAACTGACCCTTCAAATTACAACAGGATTGATCAGTGACTTATTAATTGATATTATATTAGACACGTGTATGTAATGTATTTGTAAGGCCATTAGCCCAATAGCACACAGCCTTGCACGCATACTAGTATATGATTTTGGCATGGTCACACGACTTCTATTGTACACTGAAGTAGGCCTATTCATCCTGCTTAATATCCAAATGAAGAAACATCTGAGGTAGGCTAAATAAAATTATTTATTATAAACAATGAATAACACAATTCTTTTAACTATCTTAATCAATCTTTAATCAATGAATGCTTTATTAAAAATAATTTAACCGACTTGAATAATACATGCATTTGTATTGATAACAAAACTGATAACGAACACATGAATACATTTCACATATATACAGATTCAATGAAAATCAAGTAAACGGAAAAAGAAACATATATTCATTGAAAAATAAATTTTCTTTTTTTTTCACAAAAGGCACGAAGACTAACACTTTAAAAGCCTAAAACTGAGGAATGAACATCTTAGACAGGGTGAGACTATTCAAGCTAAACTTGTGCATTCATTCGTCAGCTATAGTAGTCCTACTAAAAAAAAAGAGTCTTTAAAGTCTGTTTTAAAATGCCAGTAATATTTCTAAAAGCATGTCAAGATTATTCATAATTTATACATATCTTTACTTGTTACTAAAAGTGTATCATCAATAAATTTGTTATAAATTATATTTTACTATGCAGTTTTGTATTTACTAAAAACTATATCCGAGCCATGTAGGTACACACGTATAATCTATGTGTCTTGTAACGTTGAATGTATTTCATGGAATAAACTTTTGAAAAAATAAAAAATGGAAAAAGAAGGTTATTCCTATGCCATTTTCCTAAAACAATGTTACAGTTGGGATTGGCTTTGACCCGCTCCCTCCACTTCTAATCCTAACATAAAACATTGATCCAATGTGGGCTGATGTTTTAACATGAAAACTAAACCGAAAATTACTTTTGCCCCCTCCTCCTTTCCTGAACATTATTCAGATTGTGAAACACATTGACATTTATGCATGGTCCCAAATATAAGAAAAGTCGGCACTGCAAACACAAGTGTTCATTGTTACACTAGTAGCTATGTTAATACTAGTGGGTTCTACAGTGAATGACATGAAAAAGGTTTCAAATCACAACTGCTTATCACAAGCCTGTGGATAGTATGGCACCTGGTTAATATAATACGCATGCATGGTTCAAAGTGAATCAGTCCTTGATTATATGTTTTAATGCAAAAATATTTCTATAAACATTGCTTAAAATTAAGTCAAACTGCAATTTGTTCTACAAAAATAACACCACTAGTGCATAAACTTCAAAAGAGATTGAAAACTTCTATTATTTAGTGTAACAGAACTGAAACATTTGGCACCAAGAATCTGTGACTGATGGCCGTTAACAGAGTTTTGCAGGAATCCAATATACATGTAATTGTACTTAAATAAATAAAGTTTGTTTGTTTAACGACACCTATGGAACACATTGATTATTAATCAATGGTTATTGGATGTCAAACCCATGACTTTATTCACTCTTTGTCACAGAGGAAACCTGCTGGCGCCATATAGACTACTCCTCTTCAAATAACAGCAAGGGATCTTTTATGTACAATTTCCAACAGACAGGTTAGCACACACCAAAGTCTTTGATAGACCAGTTGTGGATAACTGGTTGGAACGGGAAATAACCCAACAGGTCCACTGAGGAGGATCGATCCTTCGACCTATTCAGCTGTAATGTACTGTACAGCTGTATACAAGTATTGTACCATACAGCTGCAATGGGTTGACAATTGCATCTTTAGTTAACAAATAACCAACATACACAATTATACAATTCCCGATTTAACGAAGTTCTTGCATAGAATTCAGGAAGAATACAACAGATATCACAGAATTTCCCCATCACAGAGACATCTAAAGATGCATCAGTGCATCACATACATTTTGATATTTCACTTATGATTAGGCATTTATCTATACTAAATATCTACACTAAATAACGATACCAAATATATATATAGTGTTTTCCCTAGGCCATTTTAGTATGGTGTGGCACCATGCCTTGATATACCTGCACCATCCTGCCCACAACTATGACCATGCTGCCCCCAGACCAAAACATGCCGCCCCAATGGTTTTGTAAATTATCTTTGTAAAATTGCAGAATTATTTCCCAATCCCACCATAATTAGACTTAATTAAATCAATTTAAATAATAATTTTGCGCTTACATTTCTTTTATGTCGTAAGTCAACAGAATGCCTCGATATAGTTCAATTTACCATGCATTACCTCAATCCTAGGGAAAACACTAATCTAAACCAAATATCTATACTAAATATCTATACTAAATGTCTACACTAAATATCTATACTAAATAGCCAGGGGTCGAAACTTTAAAAAAATCCGACTATCCCAAAGGAATAGTGGATTTCAAAAATCACTATTCCGTCTGAAAATGTACTATCCCGTCAAATGCATACTGGTAATTCTAAAACAAATAATAATAACATATTTAGCCCATAAATTGGCATAATGGGCCAAATATGTTATTATTATTATGGCATTCCACGTAAACTCATCCTGGTATGCAAAAACTAAAGTTTGTTATATAAATTAAAAAAGTACTTATTATGATATTTAGGGTATACAGTCAAACCTGCTCTCGAAGCCACCTTTGTATGGCGGCCACCTGCCTATGACGGCCAGTCATAGGTCCCCCCCCCCCAACGCATTTTACTATATATTATAACTCTGTATGGTGGTCACCTGCTCAACACGGCCAGTGGCCACTACTTCTGGTCCAAAAGATGAACATTATAACCTGCTGTGGCGGCCACAAAATAATAGAAAAACAATAATAATGACAAATTCTCACTTTAAAGCAGCTTCTCAACCGAAAAGCGTACTTTTGTTTTCTTTTTGATACTCCAATAAACACATTAATTGTTCTTTGTTCAATGAATTGTTCCACTGTAGCCTTAGAGGTTTTTTAATCTTCTGACTACTGAAGGCGATGAAAGTCGACAAACCAACTGCTTGAATAAGGTAATTGGCGGAAATCAGTAAAACAGTGAAGTAAGTAAAACATGCTCGCATTCGATAACTAACACTTTGGATTAAACATAAGAGTGATAATCATCGGCGGTAATCATTAAAAGAAGTTTCTAAGGAAGTCTTGCTTAAAACAACTAGAGTTAAACATGTCAAATCTTACAATTACGTTGTGAAACATTCTCTATTGCATTTAATAAAATGAGTATTTGTTTCTGTTTTTCTTAATTATATAGTTGCCCATGTATAGAGTACATTAATATAGTCCTAACACAACATTTAAATCTTAGATTTTGAGCGATAATTTTGAGACCTGGATATGAAGGCCACCTGTCCATGGCGGCCACTTTTGCTAAGTCCCGAGAGTGACCGCCATATACAGGTTCGACTACATGTATATTACACATTTAAAAAAAAAAGAGATGTGTTTTGGTTTTATAACATAATTTGGCATAAATTAGATTAATATTTAGCAAAAATAAAATTACATGTTTCAGACATGTGTATTTATGTCACTTTGATTTTCAGTTGATGAATCTTGATGGCATTTCTTCTCTGTCTAAACTGGAAGAATTGTATGTTCAACGCAATAAGCTGGTAGGTCTATTCATAGCGGGAGCATGTAACTAGTTAAAGCAGAGTGGCAAATGGACAACACTTTTTCTATGGAAATGAAGTCAAAATCTGATTATTAATTCAAAATTTGCTGTGGTAATCGCAATATGACACCATAAAACTATTGCAAAATGCATCTGAAACAGCATTTTATTATTATTGAAATTTTTGTTACCATTCCACCTGAAAAATGAATAATTGACTGATACAGCAATGTTCTGGATGATAACAGAATAGCTTTTCAATATAATATATCTTCGCAGTATCGGTTTCAGAGACCATAAGACATGTTCGGAAATAATATACAGAAATGCTTATGTTTTTACAGAAAATATTTTTGTAAACATAACTTTAAATCTTTTGGAATTTAAATGAAAAGCACTAATTCAACAACTACATGTATTACCATTTATGTTTCATATTTTCAACTGTCTCTTGTGTACTACAAAATGATTACCGGTACCTGTGATGTTGGTATTGATTGTGATTTCAGTATGACATTGTACCAGTCACTAGTTTGTTTCACCTTCGAGTGTTCAATGCTGCAGACAACAACATTGTTCAATTTGACAATGTACTTAAAGTCCTTCAGAAAGTCAGATGGTTGCAAGTCCTGTGTCTGCATGTGAGTTAGCGATGTTTTGAGTACAATATTAATTATTATCTCGATAACAATTTACAAACCTGGGTGGGTTTTTTAATTAATATTTAAGAACAATTAATCCTCTATATAAATCTGAGTGTGTGTATAAACATAGTTTTCTGATGATGTTTACATGTAACAATACATAAAATTCATGTTCAGTGTGCTCAAACTCAACCATGTGAATATTATAATCAGCTCCAACTAAATTTGTTTAAAAGATTTTGCCATTATCGACCTCGTGACCAATATTTAGGGTTGTCCAGCCTGTTCATCCAAACCATCCAAAACAATTTAGGTCCATTTTAAAAAAATTAGTTTTTCGTATTGAAGGCTTACCTTTTCCCCCAAAAAAAAAAAAAATGTGAGAATACTGTATACAGTCCTGTCAATGCAGGTCTGACTATATTTCTTACATACCTTATATCCTATATGAATGTTGTTTATTAATGGGATTAATTAAACATTTTCTTTCTAAGGGTAATCCAATTGACCGTGAACGCCATTATGAAGCTGATATACTGCGAGCTTCAAATGTTATGACACTTGACAATGTGTCAGTACGGCCGCTGCCAAAGAAAAGTGTAAGTTTTAGCCTTTCTACCAACAATAAGATCATTGGCCCCCACTTAAAAAAAACCTCCGATGGGCCTGCAATTATACATTAAACATCAAAGCTTTTGCCATTTGGAATGATTTGCATTTCACAAAGTTCTGGGAAAAACAATGTATTTATACACCAACACATTTTGTACATTAATTCCAGAATGGACTCAACATTCGGGCAAGACACCTTGCAATATCAGGATATAACAAGCCTGTTTCAAATTTTACTTTACCATGATAATACAATTTTATTAATATTTGCAATCCTATCATAATCTAAAAATAATTATTTCATATAATGATTTTGACATGTTATCACAAGGGATGTACATTTATTAGATTAATTAATATAATTAAGAGTCCAATTTATTTTCGTGTACAGGTTGACAACAAGAGGCACACCGATAATATTCTTACACTGAAGGATGCTGCAAAGCAGGCTTTTGAAGAAAGGATGAGGGCTTCCAGAAATGCCATGGAGGAAAATGTTAATTTTTTACAGAGAAGAATTTTGTAAGTTCTGTTTGTTTTGTACATACTTAAAAAACCTAATAATTGTAACTGAATTAAATAATTCAGAAATCTAAATTATTTAATATGATGTTAGTTTTAAGTTTAAATGTCTTCCTGTGTTTGTATGTTTCTTTATAATGTGTGTGAATTTTAAGATGCATGTAAATAATACTTATCATGTATTGTTGTAGATATAGTTTCTACGTATTAATTTTAGGTCATTACAAGATGAACATAAACAGTTTGAGCAGAAAATGAGGAATGACTTGGAAGTGTGTTCAAGGTTTGATATCCTTTAATATAATGTTCTGTATAGGATAGAAAGTTACATCTTAACTTATTATAATGGGGATTTTTGTATGACTATCTGATTGCTTCCACTGATCACCAGTAATAATGTAATTCTAATCTCTTTCCAAAACAATGTATAAGGGGGAAACAACATTGCCATGGCCTACAACTCCTCTCATGGAGACAATGCTAGATCGTATGCTAAAAAAGAAATACTTATATGGTTAATGGCAAAAATGCAGACATTGTTACTTTTCAAAAACGGAAATCGTGAAACTTCTGATTAATTATTCCAAATTATGTTAATTTAGTTGTGTATATACTGTACTTAAGGTCCTTTATCAAAAGATGTGAGATACCAAGTATAAAATGTTTTGTTAATTGAAACACAGCTAGAGTTTCAAACATTAGTGGTCCTGTTTATTTATATGATTATTTTTAGTTTTCTTACCAATCCTTTATTAAATATAGAACTAAATACGACTGACATTTTATAGGTATCTGGACTCACTGTCGTCTGGAGAGATGGGATATGCTGAAACAAATACACTTAGATTTCCACCTGGAACGCCAATACCTTGGGAAATGGTAACTATTCATCTCTAAATCAGTCAATTTGCAGTGGTCTCTTACAGTATTAAGACAACTGGTTGATTAATGCAGGTTATGTAGCACTAAATTAGCTGAATGCGAAGAACAGAAATGTGGCCTGTTTAGACATGTGGCTGCTTAATGGTGGTGGACGCTTGGTCAGGTTTAATTGTAAATTAACTCATATTCTTTGAGTAGAAAGATAATAATTAATAGCTACTCTTTATATAGCTCGGTTTCATTTCTGTAAGCTTGTGAACCAGTCATTGATGAGTGTTTCATCAAAGTTTATGGTGAAAGTGCACATAAAATACCTCTTTCTATTATTCTGTAAGAGTAGCCTATGTGGCAGCAGTAGGTTTCTTTTGAGACCATGCGTCAACATAACAGTTAAACATTCAATAGCCGCTGATTATTAATCCACATGCTCTAATGTTGTCATTAAACAAACATTTTATCATTTGGTTTCTGAGTGAGATCATTAGTGCATCACCCACGGTTGAAGGATTGATCTTCTTAAGTATTCCTTGTATGACTTGTGGTATCTGCATGCTATCGTATCTATATATGAATATAAAATATCCATAGCCTCTATTCGAAAAAGAGTAGCCTATGTTCCACAGAACCTCTGGAGATCCATATTCACTAGCCAAGGGACTTTCCCTCTATCAATAGACGGGATGGTACACCTTGGCTGGCGAAGATGCCAGAGACCATGCTTGTATCGATATCACCATTCAGGTGTCATCCAATAGCCAATGATTAATTAAGCCATGTGCTCTATTGGTCTTGTTAAGCTAACTTTAGTTTTATGATTAGGTTTCTGTGCAATGAGTAAATTTCCAATTAATGTTGTTCACCAACAAAGGGTTTAAGATGTATGATTAATTGCTTCATATGATGACAGACTTTGACACAATGTTCCAAAGGCTTGCATCGGGACAACGGGGTAAGATGTGTGTACAGTTTACTTGGAGATTATGCCTTCTCACTGATTCACCAATTCGTATAATCATTGATTAATTGCTTCATAATTATGATGACACAATGTTGCAAAGACTTGCATGGGGACAATAATGTAAGATGTATGTAGTTTACTATGAGATTATGCCTTCTCACTGATGAACCCATGCAGATGATCATTTGTTTTTTCAGCATAGTCGTGCACCCAGCAAAGCAGAAGGGAAACGAGACTACAGCAATGTTAAAGATACTGATGAGGTATGGATAGTTATAAACAAAACAATTTGCCGCACGATTATTCTTCAGCATTTGATTCATTGCATTACGTCCTTTGTTCCATGAGTTAATCGCAAAATGGGTTTTCAGATGTAGATCTGTTCCTCAGCTTGGCACACTTGATTTATTAATATTAACTTTGTATTCCATTTACTTACAAATTCATATGTTGATTTTATTCCATATTTTTCAATATGTTCAAAATTCAAAATGTCTTTTACAAGATGTTTATAATATTTTTTAATTTTGAAATTTTTTTTCAGTTGCTGACATGTGCTTATTTGGAACTTGCTAAAGACAAAGATAATATTGCACATATTTAGCATTCCAGTCACATATTGGTGCATGTATTTCGTGTAGATATGGATGCCATGGAGGTGTCTGCAATGAGAAATCAGTACGATGCTTTTCATTTTCTATCCCACATGGAAGAACTTGTATAATAATTTGAAAGCGATTCTGTAGTACAGTACAGTGTACTGTGTATTGACTGTACTAGTGCATGCTATTCAATATCTGTGATATCACTGAACATTAAAGAAATAACTGGAGAAGGTGTGGATTGAATGATACTGTGCACTCTGTTTAAACAGGATCTATGTGTGACTGACAAAATGTGCTGATTTCCTACCCGTATACCAAATTGATTGAATCTGCTATACATCTAAACTCTCAAAAGTGTTTGCATTTGAACTCTCCAAAGAGTTTGAACAATTCATAAACATTTTTGTGATGACATTCGTAAGGATATTCCGGTAATATCCAATTTTATGTAATACTTTGAAACAGGTATTATTCGCGTGTCTGTAATTTTTGTGGTTTTAGCATTTGTAATTAACCACGAAAATTAAAATCGTCCGAATAATTACTAGCAATAATAACCATTAAAAATGACAATAATGCGGTTTTTGCTTCACGAAAATGATATATCGCGAGTTGATTATTTTCTCCAAATCGCAAAGATTTACAGCCACAAACAGTATCATGCAAACATATATAAATATATTTTGATAGAACCTTTTAGCAAATGTAAATGTGTATGCCTTAACTTATAGACAAGTAAACATTTTTTTTTTATTTACAATACGAATATGTATAAATTAGGTATACACAAGACACGACCGATATCCTTTTAATATGGGTATACATGTTTTTATTTTATTTTATATATACCTTAATTAGTCCGAAGAAAGGTTTTTTTATGTCTTGAAATGTTAATGATATTTAGTCCAAAGTAACACAAGTGTACTTTTACTGTCTGTGATATATTTCTATTTTAAATATTTTTTCATATTATTTTATCTTTCTACATAATATTAAATGTTTACTTATTACATGTGAATAAACTGCTGCATATGTCTTATTATAGTCTTGTTCATGCATAGGTTTCAAATATCTTGATGTTTGCATAGAGATTCAAAGTGACATCCACAGGCCTCCATATAAAGCTGTATTATAAAATGCTAAAAAAAATTCAAATAGGCCAATTTCCTTTTTATGTCAAACAATATTCTTTCTACTCCAACATCTACATTCCACAACTCCTGAAATATTTTATATCATGTTCTTCATTTTAAATGTGATGATTTTATAAAATTATATATGATCCTTGATTTGAAGTTACATCTGATTTAATGCTCTGTTTTGATCTTGTTGAAACCGTTTTGTCATGTTAATAACAACAATAAATGACAAATTAAAATCTGTACTCATGATGTGTCCCACGTTGCCTTTCAACTTAGACTTTACAGCCTGTTGACAAATCTCACCACCTACATATATTATATATTGACAGAATAAATATTCTTTAAATCAATTTCTTTGAAATTCTTAGTTCAACAAAAAAAAATAGTTTATGGAGTATTATCTGCTACATGACTTACATGTACTTAATTAGGCCTACCTAATGTCACTAAAATACTTGCTTGCATTGAGTGACATTTACTCAATTAATAATTAATTATTCAATTATGTGCTTACCCGTAGTTACTTATAGGTTGGGTTGTAACTGATCATTTTGAATAATGTATGTCATTTGATGGCAAAACCAATTCCCACAGATGCAACAAGAGTACCGGTAAAACATAATATAATTGTATATACATGTATATAACTAAATGAACACTTACCAAAAGTCATGGAAAAGGTTTAACTTTTCATTGTTTATACTAAAATGTTTCTATACAAAAACTAGAAAATGAGTGTCATCAATATGTTGTTTATCACATGAAAATATTCATATACGTCAAAGTGGCTTAGTGTTCATCATTTGAGTTTACACCCCACCACGCTTAAACACAAAAATATTACATTGTTTTATATATATAATTACCAAAGCATGGTCACTTTATAGTCTGCTGGTAAACATCGCAAAGTTAAATTTGCACAATGTTTGTTAAAAGCCCCAATAGTCTTCGAAGAAGGAATAAGGATCCTTGTCATTCCTCACTGACAGCAACACTCTGTTGATTTCATGGATGACACCATTAGTAGCAGTGCTGTCACACTTGGCAACTTCGGCGTGCCCGATTTTAATGCCGTTCTGTGACCGATCGAGTGGTATGTTCTCTCCTGACATTGTGGCAACTTTTGGGCTACCAAACCAGTTGTTTTCAAAGATTCCCGAACAACACAGAACACCTGTATTGAAAACAAATATATCATGGTATACCATCCGATCTACATGTATATATACCGGTACTGCAGCAGCTGTGATGGATAATGTTGTACAATTCTAGTCTGATGTATTTATAATTATCTTTGCATCTCTATTTTAGGTTTATGTGTAGTAATTTTATTATCATTTTTATGTTTGAGCAATCAGTTAATTTCTATTTTGGGTACGATTCAACATGTTCTCACTGGTAGGCTATAATTATAGAACAGTCGTTTTGATGACAGGTTTTTGTTACAAACGAGTACAAATTGAAAATAACAATTTACCTGTATTTCAAAAATGACTGACGGATATAGAGAATATTACACGTTCGAGATCACTGATCTTACTATGAACTGTTTCAAAATGTGTCCAACTGGCTTTGTTCGTTCGATATGTTTTTAAGCAATGAGTTTATAAAGGTCGGTGATCACAAATGTAATATTCTATTTCTTACAAACCATAACAAAATCAATTTAAGCAGATTAAATTAACATTTGCAAATATTTTGCTATGTTACACAACATTGAATGAATGAATCCTCTGTGAAAAATAATGATGTCATTGGATAGCTGCTCAGAAAATAATGCACAGTTCATGTCAGATATATTGGGTTACTGGTTGTGTGAATCAACCTATTGCAAGTTCCAAAAAGTCGTCTCTAATACTAGTTAGAGATTGCCCATGTGAATCCAGAAATCTCACATGGGTTTCATTCAAACATATAAGAACTGTTGTTCCCAGCAAGTACAATATTTTCATTAATTAAAAGGGGGAAAATTATGTTTTGTTTCCATTGGAAATTCTAAAAATTATACAGGAAAAGCGATCTTACCCTGGACAATATGGTTGTTTAGCAAAGATCGAAGTTTATCCACATTGTTTTCCAGTTCATTCATCTCTTTAGAGTCAATATCTTCAAATGCCTAAAACAATAACATCAACAGAACAATTAAAATTAAAACATTGACCTTTATATATTCCTATGA
Organism: Melanodrymia brightae; assembly: GCA_032273805.1. Classification (NCBI taxonomy): domain Eukaryota; kingdom Metazoa; phylum Mollusca; class Gastropoda; order Neomphalida; family Peltospiridae; genus Melanodrymia; species Melanodrymia brightae. The sequence goes on along the minus strand of JAUTCZ010075138.1, from coordinate 5,442 downwards.
ATTTTTGTTTTAATGATTGTGCGTGTCAGTATAAAACAAAGTTGTTTACCTGATTAGTTGGAGCAAACACAGTAAATGGACCATCATCCTGCAGGGAGTCTGCCAGACCTGCTTTCTTCAGTAAGGCCACAATGCGGGAGAACTGTTTGTCATCAGCTAGTACATCAACCACGTTGCCTACAGGTGGGAACATTACCTGCAATGTTTGCCATGTTTCACAGTTACAGACCGTATGCATTCATCTTAAAACTAGGTAGTGTGCCTTTAATATATCTGCATTATAAAGGAATTATCTTTGAAATTTTTCTTTCAGAATACCTTTATTATTTAACTGAAGGTGTTTTAAAATGTCAATATATACAGTTAAACCTGTATTATGGACCGTGTATATACATGTCTGTCAATGTTTTTCACAATCCAAACCAAAGTTTCGGTTGGATATGATCCCATCTATTTCTAATGCTACCAGGTATTCCAACATAAAACTGATCAACTGTGGACTTATTTTTATATAAAAATCAATCAAAACATGGCTTTACCGTCAAACACCTCCATCCATTGATTTTAAAGCATTTAATAAATGGAACATCTACAATTAGTGAGTGCATATGGAAAAAATGTACATGTATATAAATGTATTTTCACTCATGACTGTCGCTCGTCGAAATACATTTTTTTATCATTATGAAATATGTCTTTATACACTACAAAATGGCTGATATCCTATATGCGACTACAGTATATTATTGTCAAATATGTACTCACAGCATCAACAACATTTACCACACCATTGCAGGCCTCAAGGTTGTGCTGTTTAATCGGAACACACTGTGCTGTTTGTACCAAACGTCGACTGAACGGGAACTGCAAAATGTTAATACTAAAACTTTACATGTATCTACTTAAGTTTTGTTGAATAGTTAATAATAACAAAAGTTTTTAACAGGGCGGGATTCAGGAATTTTGAAAATACGGCCAATAAATAAAGACTTCAGAATATGTGATGGGGCCATCTGGTGGTCCTTCAGATCCACTGTTGAACTGTCCGTGTTTGATTATTTAACTACAACATAATTCTTTGCATGGTAAACTACAGTGAAAATACAGTGGGACTCAATATATCTGCTACAAGAATGTTTGGGCAAAGCATTCATTGTTTGGACCAACACAAATCAATATGACACATTTGATTTCAGTTAAAATTTATTACAACTGTTCATAAACAGGGATATTGCTAACACTTTCGGAACGTAATTGAACCACCAGTGAGAATTACTAACTGGTTATGACCAAACTATGGACTAGGAAAAGTTGTTCGCTATATACATGTGCATGTAGGCATGTTCGGTCCATCGAGTACTGTTTCATATTTTTAATACTGTATTCCACACTAAAGAGAAGCAAATTACTTGCACTTTATAACCTTTACTTGGGTGTATCATGGATTGGTTTAGACATAATATAGTGCACGTTATGTAACCCACCGAGGAGTAGTCATTGATCCTGATCTTCTTGCTGTCTAGCAGCGTATCTAGCTTGTAGTTGTTACGGAGGTGACTGCAGCGGACCGCTGGTCGGACGATGTGGTAGGACAACACCCTGCGTAGTTCAGCAGGATCATTTTGAAGCATCCGTAATGTCTTTTCTGGTAGATCCTGAATTAATAACATAATAGCGTGTAGAAATTACAAGCGGGTGGATTTCTATTAGTGGGTCTGGTGTGTGTCGATTGAATGCCAAAGTTATGAAACCATTGGTTGGATGGTATGACCATAATTATTATGGATATTGTTCGATTTTTCACAAGTGAGGGATCAACAATTTGCGGCTAGGTTTGGTCATGTAAATAAATATAAACGCTGATTTTGAATGCCAAATTCGTTGCTAGAGAGAAGCAAATTAATTAATAATCCTTTGTTCACAATTTGGTGTTCACTGATGTACCTTGAAAGCTTTATTTGTTGGCACAAATAATGTTACGTTGTCTTCGTTTTGGATGTCTCGCAGAAGCTTAGCCTGCTTCAAGAGTCCTAACATCTTTCCATGACCATTCTTTTGGGCGATGTCAAGGACGTCCAGAGCTAAACATAATTAACACATATTACCGTCAAATCGTTTGATATTTATTTTGAAAATGTGGTCTTCGTGTACTACGTATACTGTTTAACCAAAGACAAAGTACAGATCGCGTAATCATACATACATACATACATACATACATACATGCATTAAGCAGCCGCCTACGGCAGTAACTAAAAGTGAAATCTTAAAGCAGGTGGCTGCTTAATACAGATATCAGATCAAAACAGGTTTAAAATATCGCTTTCAATGTAGCTATATTTTTGTATGTAATGGTTTGTTTGTTTTTAGAAAAATAAACCTATCTAATAACTCTGATAAAAATCAAACGAGCAGAAGATGATTCTACTTTAACAGAACTCATTAGGATCGGACTGCTGAATAAGATGCCAACATAATTTTCATTACCGTCGTTTACCGACAGTTTGGCCGCAGGGATCAGACGTGGGCAGAGTTAACGTAACGCTTGACATATCGCTTTTCGAGACATAAGAACATCAAATAAATGTTTAAATGCTTTGCTTAGTCATGCAGAAAGGTATTTAATATCACTAAGTAAGCAAGTTTACCATCCAAGCTTTGAAGCCATAATATTTTATGGACATAATTATGGGGAAATTGCATTGTATCTATATAAAGATATACACATAATAACTGTGTTAAGATAACAATATTGCATTGAACCATCATCTAAACAACACAATTAAATAATATGTTGTCATTATCTAAAGATTACGTAACTAGGTACCTTCATCTGGAATCAACACATCATCAATAATGTAGAGGACGCCATTTGTGGCCATGATGTCCTTTGAGGTCACCTGAGAACCATCAACGAACAGTTTGTCGTTTTCATCTCTCGTCAAGTTTAAGTACTTCTTAAGCAGGTTAGGAGATTTTGCCTTGCCCTGGATTACCTTTGAACAAATAACGTTGGGGAGGATGTGGTTTTGCAACACCTCTGAAAAATATACGCAAAGAGTAGTTCTAAAAATGTATATAATTAAGCTAAATACTAATCTTATACATCGCAGATTATTAAACAAATCGCATAGCTAAAAAAAGTACTCTTATGGATGACTTTCTGATACTAAAGACAAAATATTGTAGAAAGTTTCTAGTATTTAGATACTTAACATATAAATTTAAGAGCAACATTTGAAGTTCTTCAATCAATACGATAAAGATAACAAAAAAGAGCATTGACAGTAGTTTTAACAATAATTTGATGCTATAATTAACGTTGTTACTGATTGACAGATCTAAAGCAGCAGTGCTCTCAAACAAATCCAATCAGTATATTATTACAACTATTATATGGAGTGTGGTTCTGTGATATCTAACTTTTAGGATCGACTTGCCATTTTTTTATCGTGATATTTTTCCCAATATCTAAAAATGAAATAAGAAGCAATTTGAAACTAATTTGAAATCGTCTATCCCCACGTAAACTACAATGGAACCTCTTAATTACCAAATCCATACGACATGGACACTACACAGTTACCAGTCCTCAAAATCCGGCCCAATACACAGTACTCCCTCTTTTCTCCCATAATCCCCGCCCAACCACACTCCCACCCCGCCGGCCCCGACCTCCACCATTCGACATTGAACCTAAATGATAAGATTTACTTCTATCTGTACTAACTTTGCAGACATTCAACGTCGCCCTTGCGTATTCGGTCCTGAAGCCTAGGACTGATGTTGTTGAAAGCCTGGTCGGATGGTGCAAACAACGTGAACTGACCATCGTTTCTCAGCATCTGTACGATGTTGGTGCGCCCAAGCGCTGAAATATATGTGTAAACTAACATTAACATTATTTCACGAGGGACATAAACTTAATATCAAATGGTAGCCGAGTTTAAAATTTTGTTTTTTTACGTCAACGTATTGAAAATAAACACTATTAAGGATAGTACTTATAAATAATATACGTGAAGTCGTGGATATTACGACCTTGATCAAACAACTTCAGTGCCAGAATGATAATTATCTAAAGTAGCTTAAAATGTTAAAAATGAAGAAAACGAGAAGGTTGAAATTCACCACAACTGCTTTTTTTTTTATCTTCAAGCCATTAAATATGATTTACAGATGTTCCTACATGTATTGTCAAGTAATGTTTAAAATAATTAATTTGATTGATATTAACATATTAATTTAAATGAATTCATCAGAAGTTGATTTCAGAATGTAAGATCAGTTTGTGGATATACCTGTTTTGAGAAAGCTGAGCTGTGGGTTCTTGCTGACCATGTCCATAAGAGACAACGTTACTGGTTGAATGATGCCGTCTACGGAATGCATGACGCCGTTTGTAGCCGCGATATCCGTGGATTCTAGTACTAAGCAGTTGGCAGTGATCAGCTATAAACATATACATGTACTACATGTAGATGTTCAAATTATTATTATATAAGCGTAGACATAATTATTGTATTAATTTCTGTTTTGGAAAACGTAATATTAAATGACATGCTCCATTAATCACCGCAAGTGTAGCATTGTTTCCGTGTCCTCATGGACGCCCATCATGAAAGTATATATTTTTTAAATCATGACTCAAATAGTGATAATACCAAGTTGTCATGAAATAACTATCTGAGCTGATATTACAGGTAGTTAAAGTGCCACGACCATTACTGTTACACCATTTCGTCGAGGTTTGTGCTTTGTCACACACACACGGACACACACACACATAAACGCACACACATGCACGCACACACACACACGCACGCACACACACACATTTCTACATTTATTTGTCTAAAACATATATTAGGTGTGGAATGTGCATTTTGATCGGCGGGTTGTCTACCTTCTGTGGTTGGTTGTAGAAGTTGATTCTGATAAAGGACTTGTAAGGACTTCCGGTCTCAATAAGTTGTTCGTCTTGCATGCCACTGGTCTTCAGCTGACCCACCGCGAGATGTCCCAGGAGCAGGTTCCTCATATCGGATATCACAAGGTCGCTGATTGGCTGCGACACCATCACCACGTTGTTCTTCAAGCTTCTCATGTAAGGTATATCCTACAATAGATATGCTGGGTAAGGTCAAGCAAGCACTTCGTCAATAATTATAATACATCAAATGTTTAAGTTTTAAATGGTTCACACACAAGCTGGCGTTATTAAGACATACACGATAGGTTCTCTTAATCTTTTGGGGGTAATAATAATAGGGCTAAAATTCCATTAAAATAAATATAGTTAGTTAGTTGTTAGTTGTAACTTATTAAGGTTCAAGCACGTCTGTCATGGTCACACAGTTCAGCCGCCCACGACAGAAGTTTTAGTGTTAGTATGAGAGAGGAAACCCGCTACCCCAAATTGATAAGTAGCAAGGGATCTTT
>JAUTCZ010075027.1:0-17028 GCA_032273805.1 Melanodrymia brightae | reverse complement strand
TTTAAAGTGGTTTTCAAGAAAAATGTGCAGTAACTTGGTATTTACTGTACATATAGTTATCTGGCATCACATCACCTGGAACCAGAATATGATCGTCACATGTTACAAAATTATATTTCCAGAGATTATTTAATCCCTATGCCTGACTGTATTAGGGTATCAGCATAATACAGCATTCCAATATCAAATGAAAAAATAAAATGTGTTGTCACTGAGTGAGTGGGTCTTGGCAATGCAGGTTATAAAACTTGAAAAAAAAAGAATTGATTAATATAGACTTGGCAAGCAAGTGCTGGTATCTGAGTCACACAATCTGTGCTTGATCTAATAACATTCATAGATCATCCATTGTAAATAAATTTGTAAAAAATATGAAGGTACCTGAAAGAATATAAATTATTTTAAATGTCAAAACCGGCTAGACATTGTGATATTTGAGTAAAACTTATGGTAACTATTTTTTGCAACTTTTTGTAAAACGAAATCAAAATAGTATACATGTATTTGTCAGTGATCAATCAGGGTAAAATAATAGGTTAGGCTAAGTGATAACTCCTGAAATAAATCCACGTAAGTAATAATTCTCCGACTTACTGTCGCTGATTATTACACATGTTCCAGTAGTTATTAAAAAATTATATATTTAATATATTTATTTAATTATTTAAACAAATATTTGTATGATATAGCGAGCAATGAATAATTGAAGTAAAGTGTTCAAGTCGAGTATGGAAACAAATGCCACCAGTTACTTGCATTTCCTTGCCATTGTTTGTCTCTTTTTCATATTATAAATAATTACAGCCATGTGTTTATTTGAATTGCATGTTATAAAAATGGTGTCAACTGTTTTGTTTTGTTGTGTTTAGGAAAGTCTTCAGGAGCTTGAGGGAATCAAGGAGGACATTGCCAAGGTGAAGGAGAGAGGTCAACAACTGATGGAACAGTCTGATCCCGAGGGATACCAAGCAATGCAGGCCACACTCGTAATGATGACAGACCGCATAGACAACTTGCAAACCCTGGCAGACGACAAGGGCAAACAACTCCAGGTGAATTCTTGTAACCATGGTTGTGTTCAATGCTGCCTGTAAATTTGTATGTGAGACAATTTTTGTGTTGAAATAAAATATGGTGTCTATTCAATCTATTTGATGAAAACAGCAGGCAAAACAAAATGGCTGTGTTTACATTGGGTGCTGCCAATAATGCAGGGATAAGTTCACCATTTGCTAACATCTTCAATTCTTTGATGGTGGCCAGTATTAGTAGTTGTGTATTATGCATGGTGCTGCATGACAAGATAGTGGTTAGAGAAATTGGTCGACATCAAATATCCAGGCAAAGATTTTACATGCAATCCTGCAATCAGCATTTTAATGATCATTTTAAATTACCATGCCGACATTAACCTCTTACCCCTCCCCAAGCCTTAGCATGGTTTGTATGAATAGATAAATACATGTATCAACAATTGTAAATGACCCATTCTATTCTAATATATCCTATACATTATGTTACATTTAATTTAGTTGAGCACTGACTTGGTGTCTTATTCATTTGAATGACTGGTTTATCATATTCCGTGGTGTGTGCTATCCTGTCTATGGGATAGTGCACATAAAAGGACCCTTGCTGTTTTTCGGTAAGAGTAGCACATGAAGCGGCGATGGCGGGTTTCCTCTGTGACCATGTGTCAATATAACCATGCGTCTGCTGTCCAATGAATGTGTTTCTAGTGGCGTCGTTATATAAAACAAACTTTACTTTTTACTTATTCATTTGACATATGTTTGAGTATACTTGATGGATATAAAATCTGTATTTAGGATGCAGTGAAAGAGAAAGAGAAACATAACATCCACAAGCAGGCGTACAGGAAGCGAGTTGGTGATCTGGAGTCGTGGCTGGAGGAGATGAAAGTGAGACACGCTGCCAGTCCTCTCCCCACTGAGGGACCTGACGCCCTGCAGCAGCAGTTACATGACAACAGAGTAAGAGGATATAACATCTTCCATAGATAGATCCACAAAAACTCAACACTTGACAAACACATATATTATTTTAGCAGCAACAACATGACACTATGTAGACGGCACACAGACATTATGAGACTGAATTACATGTGATCTCGGGAGACTTCATTGTGCATGTAAAACATATAACCAAGGGAGTATAACTGAAGATATTACAGAGGATAACCTTTTTTACTAATTGTCACAACTTTCATGGGCTTTGAAATATATGTGATTGCCTTTGATATTTTCCATTGTTTGTCTTAGAGACATTAGCAGTGGTCTAGATTCTGATCAATGTGATTTGTTTTCAGTTTATATCAACTCTACTTGTTAACTGTAACTTCGTCATGTCATGCCATATTTAACAATTGATTTGTGATATGACACAAATTTAGGATTTGTGCATAAATGTCAATGCATTTCACAATCTGAACAATGAACAGAAAGGAGGCAGGGTGTAAAAGCCAAGTTCGGATTGCTTTTCACGTAAAAACATTGGTCCATGGTTGATCAATTTTTAATGTTAGGTTTAGAAGGGGAGGGAAAAGGTGAAACCCAATCCTGACTTTTATACACAATCCCTTATTATTAAGTTTAATACATCAAAACTAATACAATATATCGCAAGAAATTTGTTTTGGATTTTTCATCCACTTTGACTATTGTAACAAAGCCGAATAATCTTTATAAAACTGTTTTACTGGCTCCATTTAAGAAATCCAGCCATCACAACCTATTTAAATTTATTCTGTTTTGGCAGGAATTGCAGGATGAGATCAACAAAAGACAACAGTTGATATCTGACCTGGCTCTGCAGTGTGATAACGTGTGTGAATCAGAGTCTCCTGAAACTTCGGAGAAACTAAGGAATCAACTGGCTGCCATTCAGAACCAGCTTGGTCAGTTCAAACTGGCGGCCATTGACAAGCAGAGTCAGTTGAGGAATACTATGAAAGAGTCTGAGAAACGACACAGAGAGATGAAAGATTACGAGACGAACGTGGCCAACCTTCAACGGTGGATCACGGACACCAAGCAGATGACTCTGTCGCCATTGACAACAGAAGTTAGCAACAAATTTCCAGAACAACAAAAACTACAACAGGTATTTTCATAAAATTGGTAAATTAATTGTTGACAAATAGCTTTGTTTTATTTTTTATCTTTTTATTCATTTGGTACAAAATGACTACAAAAAATGTTGCTTATAGGGAACTTCAATGGACTGTTCAACACAGTAGTTTTGTTTTTAAGAACTGCTAAAACCCACACTGCAGAAAACTAACTGACTAAATTCTTTGTATCCTCCATGTTCGAATTTAGAGTTCTTTTCATTCCACCTACTGTTCTGGTAAAACATCATGTAACAGTCCATGTGCTGCTTGTTGAAAATAGTAGCAGCATGGTTTCTTCTGTAATCCATGTGTCATAATATGTGTGACTCTTGTATAATACCTGATAATTAATTAAAACAATGTGTTGGTGATTCGTTAAATAATTATTAATTTTATTTTATCAAATTGACTTCTCATTTACAGTGTATGTTATTTATTTTAATGACAGATCTGCATTTATGATTATTTGTGGATTATTTTCTTTAGGACCTGGCATCAGGTTTGAGTGAGCACCGACAACTAGTCAGCCAGATCTCTGTGAGTGGTCAGCGGTACCAGGATGCAAGTCACATGGTGGACGGAGATAAACTGAAGATGCCAATCACAGTCACCGAGGCAGAGCTCCGGATTCAGTTGGAGAATTTACAGCGAGACATCGCCAACAAGAAGTGCAACCTTGAGGATATAGTCAGGAACAAAAAGCCAGGGGTCAGTGTTTGCAATTTGTGTTCTAAAGTTTGGCTAACTTTATGGAGATAAGACATCAGTAATTGAGGCCATCTATGGATGGAGTTAAAATTCAGTTCAGAAATTGAATTCTTGGTTTTATTAATACATGTATTTTATAACTTTCTTTCTTTTTTTTTTTTTTTCAAAAGTTTATTCTTACTGATGAGCTTATGACAGGTGTTTTAGTATAAAAGTTATGTCTCATATCTATATTATATTTTAACTTACAGGACATGGCAACTTACCGACTGCGATCATTTACATCGAGCAGTGACACTGTCCAGAATCTGAATGAAGTGCGACAAATAATGGGAGATCTTGGTGAATGTTGGCAGCAACTTCATGAGCAGGTGGAGCACCGCCAGATACGCCTGGAGGAAGCGTTATCATTCCAGCAGCAGTACCAAAACGCATTGCTCAGCATTTCCTCCTGGCTGGACTTCGCAGAGCAACGAGTACTCGCACCAGACTCCAGTCAATCCACGGAAATGCAGATCAGAGAAAATGAAGTAAGTTCTGCAATCACAGCATGGAGAACTTAATATTACAGTGAATACTGAAACATTACAGACATCCATAGTACAGTAAACCATATTATAGTGAACAATGAAACAGGAAAGTAAACACTGAAACATATTACAATCACAACGTTATGAACAGTAAAACATATTTCAGAGAATCATGTTACAGTGAACACAGAAACAATTAAAACATGGTGAACACTAAGTAGGCCTATATACTTACATTTGTTTTGATATGTGGTAATATAAGTTTAAAAATTGACATAATAAAAAGGAAAAAAAAAATTTTCATAGATATTTTGCATACCGGTATACAAAATTGTATACAAAATCTAGTTTTGTATGCATTTTGGCAGCCCTTTCATCTTAATGATTATTATTTAGGCTCTTCAGAAAGAAATCAAAGCTTTGCAAGGGGAGATAAAAACTATGAGCAATCAGGCACAGCAGCTGTTGGCCACAGCGAATGTTCAAAGTCGTGAGTTGATGCAGCAAACACTGGTCAGCCTCAACGACCGGGTCATGATGCTAGAAGGTCACGCTCAGTCACAAGGGGAGGAACTCCGCAAAGTCAACTCCCAGTGGAAACAGTATCAGGTATGTACCCGGTAATGAAATAATTACCAAGTTACCCTAGGATATTACATAGAGGATAATAAAAGAGCTACCATGTAGGTTCAAGTCAAAATTAATTTTATTGATGTAATATAAGGCAAACTGTTGTAAATCATTGAAGGCATACGTAATTAATCTAGAAGACAAAGGACAGTAGCTTTTGTTTAAAAAGAAGTATTTCCTTTCAAAGATAAACTTAGAATGTTTTGTTTACTATTTTAAGTGTACATGTAATTACCATGTCAAAATTTAGATCCTATTCATTTCAATTTGTTTTTGATTGAAAGGATCTCATGGTGAAATTGATTGAGACATTTGCCTTCCTCTTCTATTATTAATAATGGTTTTTCATTTGGTCAACTTTTCGCTGGTACGTAGGTATGATTTTCTCTACATTTGATCAAAAGTCGTGTTTATCAACTATTTACTGTTTGTTTCTGCCAGGATGAAGTGCACAGTTTGCAAATGGGACTGCAAGAAGCTCATAGGATGATATCATCCCAACCTCGATCTCCATCTCTGCCACAGCTCACTACTGACATGCAGGTTTGTACACTTCTCTTGTGAAACTATATACTCTAAGAAGGATTATATTAAGTATTTGTTTCACCAGGGCCTTGATAGTAGGTTAAAGTAAAGGACCTGCATGAAACAGACATTTGTATGCATTTTTGTATATTATTTATGTCAAAGTTATAAAAAGTTAAAAAATTTGAATAGAAACCAAAAAATATATATATTTCTCCCAATAATATATAGCATTCAAAATAATTTGCTACATTTTTTAAATACAAATTCTATCTTTTGATTCAGTTTGGAAACGTTTTTGCACCACTACCCCAACACCCACCCTGATGGAATATTGCTATAAACCTATAGACTATTTATTGTGTGATACTTAATCCATATTTTCATACGAAATTGAACTAAAAGTTGATATGATCAGATGTAACCGCTGTCTTCTTGGACTTACAATTATATAAAATTTAAATCCCAATGGATAAGAATTATGTGTGATAATAGAGTAAATGTAAAATACAGCTGTATTTATTTGTGACTAAAGGACTCGAAGCCAGAAGTGTTGGTAAGTTCTTAATGACAAGCTTAATGGTAACGGTATCACTCACTTGGCTTGTATGGCTCATTGGTCACCTAATACACATACATCGTGATTGTTTAGATGTTACATGTAACATGGAGTGCTGTTGTCACTAGCTGTCTTGAGAACATCTTTCTGTAGATATATCACTTATTAGAAATCTCAGTTGTAGTGTCTATGTATTTTTTGTAATGGGATTCTGTTGATGGATATCAAAAAGGTACTTTTACATCAAGTTTCTATATGATTCTAGACTACATGTATGTAGTGCTGAATATCAAGCATCCTACTTTCATCTCAAGTTTCTATTAGATTCTGTACTGGGTAGTGCTGGATATCAAAAAGCTACTTTCACATCGTTTCTATCTGATTCTAAACTATGTAGTTCTGGAGATCAAGCATGCCACTTCCACCTCAAGTTTCTATACTTTTCTCATATCGAAATAAAATATCAAAAGTAATAAAGAACGTAAACTTGATTTTGAAACCATTAAAAGTAAACATTCAACTCTATTTATATATTTTAGTACATTTAGTACAATTTTAGTTTGGGAAATATAACTTGACACACTGAAAAATAATAAAACCTGATGCACTAAAAATGTATAAATATGAGTCTGAAATCATTATCACTCTCACTCAGTGCAGTAAATATTTAGTTGTCAGCGTTCATCTTGGTGTAGTCAAGTCACAAATCATCACTATCATCATCGCTCCATTGGTCATTCATCAGCTGTAATCATTGCATGTTACATCAATTTATTATTATTTCTTGTTCACTGAGCTTGTTGTCACTACAAAATATATTAATAAAACATATCAAAAATGCCAATCTTCCAAAATTTCAGAGGAATCAGTTGGTGTTCATGTGAAATTTGCAGTTCTGAAATAAATTGAATCTTAAGAACTTATTAAAACTAAATGTAGAATTTATTAAACGTTTTGAATAACTTATTATGCTGCTAATCTATTTTGCTTTGTGATTTTTGTACTCATTTAATATCTTCTTGGACCAAAAAATAGGTTTGTTTTTTGTTTACGGTTTCTATTTTTGCCCACCAATTAAATGGTTCTTTTGTCAGAATTAAAAAAAAAATGTTTTCCAATGATAGAACACTAAAAGTAAGAAGGAAATAAAGATAATAGGCCTACTGATCTACAGACTATTTATTTTCACTATTAAACCTTGCACAAAATGTTTTTGGCCTTGTATTAAAGTAAGTTAATACTAGAATCGTGTGAGCAATGCAGAAATCTTGTACTGATATTTCTTTCTTAATCTGCAATACCAGAGAATTGAACATCATTTACACAACTGCGAGGGCCAGCTTGAACACCTGAAGAGACGAGAATCAGAATTAACTGCACATTACCCACAAGGCACCATTCCATCAGAACTGAACACCCTGCAAACAAACTACATGGATCTACAGAGAAAGGTAAAACTTGCACTATTAAACTAACTAGCTATATTAGAAGTCATACATGTTATTTGGAATGTAGGACTATATTTAAGGAGCAGGACATAGCTCAGCACTAGAGCATCAGTGGAAACATTGAGTTATTTCTCATTCCAACCAGTGATCCATGACTGCTATGTCAAAGGCTGTGGTATACATGTATGCTATCATGGTTATGAAAAAAGTATGCATAAAAGAACTCTTGCTGCTAATCAGTAAGAGTTAGGCCATGTGGCAGAAGTGGGTTTCTACTGAGACCATGTGTCGATAAAACTGTTTGATATCCAATAGCCTATAATCAATCATCTCCAATAGTATGCCATTAAATAAACCAAGTTCATCTTTATTATACTAAAAAGTGAAACAATTTGTATGATTAGTTTTGTTAATGATTACTTACTTGATCCACTTCATACTGAGAATACGATATCGTATACATGTAAGGCTGTTACCAGAGATCACCTATGCTGTTGTTTTTTCCCACTTTTTTTCACCGGTCTCCATCTCAGATTATTGTCCTGTCTTAGAAGAGCCTCAACAAATACCGATTAACCTAGACTTGGTAGATATTTTCCATATTAACAAAATCGTGATGATTCCTCTATATATTCATAGAATGTATGCATGTTATTTCCCTTACAGGTAGTGGACAGGAGAGCCAGTCTGCTCCAGTCTACTTCACAGCAGGAGCAATATTCAACCCTTCTCAACGACTACGCAGAGTTCATATTGACAGCTGAGGGCAAGTTGCAGACGGATTCCATCTCCGGCACAGATCTCTCCCATCTCAAACAACAGCTCAGTTCACACAAAGTACGTATAGTGGATGCTATTTTATGCTCAACTCGATGCAATAATCTATAATTATTGTCAAGTTATTGTCAAGTATTTTCCATTAAGGAGTTGCCCATTTTGTGTATGATCTTCCTTTTAATTTCATCAGGTATTTAACTTCATTATTATGTTTTGGGGCTCTTATTCTTGTGACTGAAGTTGTGACTTTGTTGCCCATTTGATGTTGGATTTCCCTTGCTATTTCATCATTGACTCAGTCAGTGATGTATTGTTGTATTCAAGGTGGTAAATATTAATAATAATTGCAATTAGCAAAACAGTTCATATAATATAGTAAATATCTGAATCATTTTTGTTATAGCATTAAAAATGTTTAGTTACTTTTGGAATATTTTGTCTGTATCATAATTATAATTGTAGTAGAACATTTTCGCTTGATATTGCACTGTGTTGTTTGATATCTGCAGGATTTCTTCAGTGATTTAGAAGGGAACAAGGCGATGTTGGACTCCATGGCATCCCAGTGTGATCATGTGACCCAGGAAGACAACCAGGCACAGCACATGCGTCTGAGCAGCCAGACCCACATCCTTGTGGATCAGGCAAGTCTTCACGGTCAGCGACTGGAACGTCTTGTCCGACAGTGGTCCGAGCTGGACAGCATGTACAACCACATTCAACACGTGTTGTCCAGCATCGAGCATCAGATACCGAAGCCAATAGCGAGTGGTGACTCACTGGCTACAATCCAGGAGAAGCTGACAACGTACCAGCGCCTGCAGAAAGAGCTGGGTGAGGAGAAGGGTGCAGTGTTTGAGGTTGTCGACCGTGGTAAGCAGATCCTGCACAGTGTCAACTGTCCCATGCTGGAGACGTCCATCACGGACATGGCTGATAAGTGGGTCGACTTGAACACACGTCTAACACACGAGTTGAAGAAGTGAGTTTTGCTTCGTCTGTATGTATGATGTAGATGTGTATGCAACAGTGAATTATTAGCAATTTTGTTCTTCTAATTTTCATTATACATAACATAATAGAAAATACCAATACCCTCCTCCATCACGGGAAGTACTCCTGGTTCAAGTTGTTTTCCCTTAACTTGTCAGAAGTAAGGAGTGGGATGTAGCTCGGAGTAAGATGAATTGCTTGGGGTTTGATGGGTCAAAGGATCAATCTTCTTCAGTGGGCCCATTGGGTTATTTCTCATTCCAACCAGTGATTCACTGCTGATCTACCAAATGCTGTGATTTGTTGAGTAGCCTATGCAATAGCAACAGGTTTCCTCTGTGACCATATGATCATGTGTTTGATATCCAATAACTGCTACATTAACTTATTAATTTGTTCTGTTTAACTAGTCTTTATTTAGTAGTTTTTATATTGTTTTTTGTTTTATTTTAGGCTGCTGTCTTAGATGACACTTATGCTATATTTTTGTTGATATCGTTTACATCATTGTTATATAAATTTTACTATTTTTGCACTATTTGATTATGATCTCTTGTTTTAGTGTTCCTATTACACAGTTGTAATAAATATTAACATTCCTGTATTAATGTTTATCTAGGACAGAGACTCTGGGCTATCAACTGCAGACATTTGAAGCAGAGGCGACCATTCTCAATTCCTGGCTTGCCACAGCAAAGATGAAGCTTGCCAGTCTGAAACAGTTGTCTGAGAAAGAAATGCAAAACATGGCTGCCATCAGATCCAAAGTGGAGAAACTTCTGGTAAGCCTTACACTGAATTACAGGTCCACCAGAAGCAATATGAGAGATGTTGGGTTTATAGTCTGAGTGTGGTGACACACACTGTCTATTAAAAAACAATAATTAACATCTCTAATATCATAACTGTTACACGTGATTCTTACTGCAATATTTTGTGATTACAGGAGTTCCAGAAAGAGGTAGAGAATCGACTGCCATTGAAGAACAAAGTAATTACAGTCGGGCGACAGTTACTGCAGAATAAGAATTACAACACGACAGGCCTCGACGACCGACTGGCTCACTATGAAGATGAGTGGGAACATTTACAACGTGACATCGGGCAGACTGAGGAGTTCCTACATCAAACACAGATGGATTTAATGCCATCGAGACAGGCTTTGCACGAGCTTGAGGCTTGGCTGGAGGAAATCAAGGAATCTTTGAAAGTCGACAGGGAGAAACCAGTTAGAACACTTGCAGACATTGAAGTCATGCTTAAAAAATACAAAGTAAGATTGATTTAGGTGCTTATTGCTCTTTCAGACTCGTGAATAGTTGATTTCTATATACATAGGGGATATTAAATGTGTCACATTAGTGTTGATTCCTGTTCTTTAAAAGTCAGAATGGGTAAAGGGAACACAGATGATATACCACCATTCAGTCTATAATGGGTATGATGTGATGAAATCGATTGTGGCTTTAGTTTTCAATTAATATTCCAGTTAATAAATTTAAACTCATCTTTTTTCCAGGGATACAAAATTGAGCTGTCCAGTAAACAGATGACAATGGATTTTGTAAATCAGTCCATTCTTCAACCGACGCCACAAGATCCGACGGAGGACTTTGAGAAAGTAGATTTTGGCGAGAAGCTGGGTGAGTTGAACCGACAGTGGAAGAGAGCTATGACAGACGTCGGTGACCGTCTGCACAGCCTGGAGCAGCTGCAGGGACATTATGATGAGTACGAACAGGCGCTCATACAACTGCAGTCATGGTTCCACGAACAGGAGGACAGAATTAAGAAGTACCAGTTGATCGGACATGGAGTAGCGGTCAAACAAACCTTAAAGGAATGTAAAGTGAGTTATTATTTAAACACCCTCACTTACTGATTTTGGCACAATTTTAATTCTGCTCTGCTGCATCTGCAAATGATAGTTTTTTATGGGATAAGAATTTTTAACCTACGTTAGGAGACATCTATTATATGACTCCTAGGTTTTTTTTAACTTAAAGAGGAATTCTGACATTTAAGAGATATTCTAAGAATTATTTTAAAATTCTTATATTTAGGAATAACTTTTGCATTCTGAGAATTCTCTTATATTTAAGAGTTCTTAGGCACTTAAGAATCTTTATAAATACCGCCCATGGTGCGTATAAAGCTATAATCAACATAAGATAGGCAGAATATCCTTTACAATTAATATTAGGGCCCAAATAACAAATAAGGACATTATGAATTTGTTTCAGGCAATGCAAGAACATATACAAAGTAAAGAGGCTGACATTGAAGCTGTGAAGAAATTAGCTGAAGTCTTGATAACACTGAGTGCTGATTCTCCTGGTTGTCAACGTAGTATTCAGGAAAGCATTCAAGATTTGAATCACCAGTGGCTCCACCTGCAGGAACAGTTAAGGAACTTGGAGCGTCTGCTGCATGACATGTTGAGTCAGTGGGAGCGGTACAGCTCAGACCTGCTGGACATCAACCAGCTACTCACACAGACTGAGTATTGCCTCAATCAGTACAGTCTGGTTGGAGGTGACATCAACACACTACGGGCTCAGGCTGAAAAGCTCAAGGTGAGTGCAAGGAAAAGGTTGAACAATAACATACTACATGTAGTAGATAATCTCAATCAGTACAGTCTGGTTGGAGGTGACATCAACACTCTACGGGCTCAGGCTGAAAAGCTCAAGGTGAGTGCAAGGCAAATACTGAAAAATGACATACTAGTAGATAATCTCAATCAGTACATTCTGGTTGGAGGTGACATCAACACACTACGGGCTCAGGCTGACAAGCTCAAGGTGAGTGCAAGGCAAAGACTTAACAATAACATACTACATGTAGTAGATAACCTCAATCAGTACAGTCTGGTTGGAGGTGACATCAACACACTACAGGCTCAGGCTGACAAGCTTAAGGTGAGTGCAAGGCAAAGACTGAACAATAACATACTAGTTAGTAGATAAACATACTAGTTAGTAGATAATCGCAATCAGTACAGTCTGGTTGTGGGTGACATCAACACACTACAGGCTCAGGCTGACAAGCTCAAGGTGAGTGCAAGGCAAAGGCTGAACAATAACATACTAGTTAGTAGATAAACATACTAGTTAGTAGATAATCTCAATCAGTACAGCCTGGTTGGAGGTGACATCAACACTCTACGGGCTCAGGCTGACAAGCTCAAGGTGAGTGCAAGGCAGACTGAACGTTAATAATAAACCAAAGAATCAGAAAAAATGGATAAAAATAGTAATAAAATTTACATTTGTCTTAGTTTGTGTATAAATTAACAAGTTGAATGTAAAATTATTTTGATTTATATGAATGGGTAAGTCTATTCTCTCTCTATTTGCAGATTCTCGAGTCTGAGCTTCTTCGCTATGAGGACCAGCTGGAATCTTTTGTTGCCCTAGCCAATCAGCTAACCCAGGTCTGTGAAGAGCCAGTCAGAACTGAAATACAGAAAACAGTGGCTGACGTTCAAACAAAGTTTGTGCATTTTACTTTAATTTGTTCAATTAATTAAAGATGATTATGGTTATCTCGAGTTGGTAATTCACTCTCAGCTTAAAACCAATCTCTATAGATAATGTAATGGTTGATTAAAGATGATTATGGTAGTCATTAACTTAAGTGTAAAACCAATACTGCCCTGCCATGGCAAAAGGAAGCAAGTAACATCTTTCACAAAATGCACTTTTTTTGCTCATTGGCATAAGAAAGTATGTACAGTTGCTCTAAACATATCGACATTGCTTTTCAACTGCACGATATCGTAATATATAACTCTAAATTGTGGCATTTGTGTACAAATAGTACTAAATGAATACAACGTTTTCATTGATAACTCGAAATATTGATGAAGTCACTTACTTCCTTTTGCCATAGCAGGGCAGTATACATGTAATACATATGAAATTATTGTTTGTTTTAGTTTACGTGATGGGTCATTTTACCCCACCGACTGTGCGGGAAGCCTTATTGAGTATCTCTCTACAGCATCACAAGAAAACTTTCGCAACCTTTGGCATGCTGCAATCACTAGATTAAAGAAAGATCAGACACCTACTGAAATATTGTCTGAAGAAGAGGTAATTTTTACAAGTCTCTTGCCATTGTGTTCATCAGTTGGTTAGCTTGTGGTGCGGAAGGTTGCTGTATTAACTAAATGAGCCATAGAATATTCAATTTATTAACTGACCAATAGAGAAGATCATTATGACTTCAAACCTTGAAGAATAGTTTCTTCTTCATCATCTACAATAGTACTTCCACAAATCAGTTTCCTAGCTTTGGTGGTGTGGTGAAGGGGATACAACTCATAGGGTGAATTACACCAAATAAACCCTATAGCCAAATTTGTTTTTAAATCTGTGGTTAAAACTAGTTAAATCTGTTATATACAGCTTATCAACCTAGATGTGCATTATACATTATAGCTACTACAACACCTGACAAATAATATTAAGCCAATGAAATGTGACCACAACTTGCAACTTGCTCAGTACATGGTTGTGGATGTTTGAATTATTTGAATGTAAACGTAAAATATTAAAAAAATATATATTATGCATTTATTTCCAAAACATACATGTATATTTGCTTCATTTATTTTCAGTACTCTGTAGTGTTTAAGAAATATATGTGGAGAATGTTACCAGACGTCTATATCAACTTAGACAATGCAGCTTCATCATCCGTGCTGAGTGACAGCAAAAGGGGAGATAATAATGTTTGGCATAACATTGTTCCCATAAAGGCGTTCATCGAGTCATCTAGTCATTACTTCATAATACAGCCGTGTCTTTCATATTCTCTCAGTGACATTGTGTCATTTAGCCCAGCAATACTGAACTCCTCAAACGCACAGACGATGTTTCTCTTGTTTCAAATTCTACAGGCAATGAAAACATTCCATGAGAATGGTTTATCTGTTGGGAATATGACTATGCATAACATACTGTTGGACAAAAACATGTGGGTGTATATTGGTGTACCTTTTCTTCAAACACCATTGCTGACTGAACAAAATTTACACACTGAAAGATCAATGACACAAAATTCAGATCAAATACAGAACAAAACTAAAAATGACATTGCTAAATGTGAAGGTTCAAAAAAGAATCCACCACTATCAACTTCAGTGATAGAACCTCTTCCATCTCATGATAATACAAATTCTCAGGGTTTAAATCATGATGCAAAGAAAGATTTAGCTAAAAAGAGTAATCTATTTTTATCCAGGGTATTAAGAGGTGATTCTAGGACTTGCGATTCACTTACAGAAGGTGAACAATGCCTCGGTGATGCACAAGACTTTCTTAACAAATGTCAATATCAACAGTATGAGGTTCATGACCTTCCTTCTGTAGTGAAAAACTGGATCAACAGAAAAATCAGCAATTTCAAATATTTACTGATTTTAAACCATCTTGCCGGACGAAAAATGGGTGACCCAAACAACCATCCTGTGTTACCATGGATAATGGATTTCACGTCCCCAGATGGAAACTACCGAGATCTCACAATGTCAAAATTCCGACTAAACAAAGGTGAAGGACAGCTAGACTTGACATATAACACTATGTCGTTACTGTCTGATGACGGTACTGATGTTCCTCATCATGTGTCAGACGTTCTGTCGGACATCACTTACTACGTTTACAAAGCCAGGAGAACACCGAAGTCAGTGTTGTGTTCACATGTGCGCACCAACTGGGTTCCACATGAATACCCCAGCAATATAGTGCGGCTACAGGAGTGGACTCCTGATGAGTGTATTCCAGAGTTCTTCACTGACCCTAACATCTTCGTCTCTATTCACGACGACCTGCCAGATCTGGAGATTCCAGGATGGTGCAACTCATCGCAGGAGTTTATAATAAGACATCTCTCAGCACTAGAGAGTGAGAAGATCTCAGAATCACTGCATCACTGGATTGATCTCACGTTTGGATATAAGGTACCATGTGTGTCCATATACCCAAGCAGCAACAAATAAACAAAAAGAATAATCATTGGACTATAACAGTTACACATATGAATACAAGTTTATGCAGCAGTTAACAGGGCTCACGCTGGACAAGATTTTCTTTTAGCCAATTTTCCCAATATTGTTGTATTTTTCAGTAAATTGTTTCAAAAGAAGCCAATTTACACAAAATATTGTTAGCCAGTTACAAAATTATTTAGCCAATTTGGATATTTACAGAGTGAGCCCTGGTTAAAAAGGTTAAGTCTGAAACTGAGATGATTAACATGCTCTTTTCTCTCATCAGTGCACATCTAAGATAGAAATAGCTTGGCCGTGTGGGACTGTAAATATTGCTGAAAAATTCCAAATATGCACTGAGTAGAATTTTGCCGCTTAGCTGTTTGTTATTTTGCTGAGCACTAGTAACAAACGGTGAATTAAGAATACACTTTATATATAAAAACAATGTAACGCAACATTAAATTCGCTAGGTCACAACATTCCCAACAATAAAACGAAGTAATATTGCTTATTGGCTTGAAATTAAGTTTATTTATTTTGTGAAAAATCAAATAAATTGTATAGAATTTGTACAGCATTTAGTAAAAAATGGCATTCTATTATTTTAGCTACATAATTCTATAAATCCACTTATCCATATATCGGTAAAAAATTCTAGTAGTAATAATAAATTATTGCTACGTATTAACGTTATACTAGTCTGTTTTGCCTTGCAGCTCAGTGGGTTAGCAGCCGTGAAATCGAAGAATGTGTATCTTCAACTTGTAGATCAGCATAAGACAATGACAAAGCATGGGGTGGTTCAGCTCTTCCCTCACCCCCACCCACACAGGCTACCGATGATTTCGTTCTCTCATCAACACCCACCAAAAGTAAAAAGGGAAATTTTAAACTCACAGGTAATTTGTAATGATGTAGGATGAGGGTAAAGATAAAGTTTGTTTGTTTAGCGACACCACTGGAACATTGATTATTCATCAGCGGTTATTGGATGAAAAAACGCACGGTCTCAGAGAAAATCTACTGCCGTCACATAGGCTACTTGGTCTTCGAATAACAGCAAGGAATCTTTTATGTGCACTTTCCCACAGACAGGATAGCACACACCACAACCTTTGATAAACCAGTTGTGGATCACTGGATGGAATGGGAAATAACCCAATGGGTCCCCTGACGAGGATCGATCCTTCGACCCATTGAGCATCGGATAGATGCTCTTGCGCTGGGCTATGCCCCGCTCCTAGGACAAGGGTGACAAGGATGGAATGTGTACAGCCCACTCCTCATATACAGTATTTGTTTTTTAGCAGATATAATTTTCAAAATTTCGCGTATAACCAATTAGTTACCTAAATATTTGATATATTATATAAATGCTTTCTGTTGTAAAATTCTCTTTGTAAATCTTAAATCTGAGCAAATTGCCTTTTTTTGTATGCATTGTTTTGAATTACAACCGTCTGGATCCGGAAGTTACCGTAATATCTGGATTAATGAAACACTGTTCAGTGTATAGATCTGTTTTATTTTGCTATACGGTCGGGTTTCTGGACTGTTTGAGTCCAAACTAACCAGGTTCCACTGTATGTGTTAAAGAGCCTAATTAATGGCTTATTTTTAATTACAAACACGGAATAATATACCTTAGATATTATATATGTATCATCCATTTAAAATGTTTTCGCCGAATTGATGAATAACCCGTATTTCGGTAAACTGGTTCC
>JAUTCZ010074917.1:0-17029 GCA_032273805.1 Melanodrymia brightae | reverse complement strand
AAACGCGAAATCTGCTCTAAATTGTTATAGTAGCTTAATGTGTACTTTAGTCTAAAATAGTTTGTATTGTATTAAATTATCGTAGGTAAAAGTCCATTGACCACAATAAGCATTGGATAAACAAATATTGATATTCTGAGTAATAAAATGTAAGTAAATGTTAACTTCAATAAACAAAAATGCTCTATTAGCCAGAAATAATTATGTTACACATAGCATTAGATGCTTCAGTACGGTGGCACTCGTCTTCAATCTCGGGACTACATTTAATAGGGCCTAATAGTCAGATAAACAAATTGCTTGTTTCAAAGAATTTGCCCCGTATCAAGATGGGTATCGCTTTCCATTAACGCGTTTCCGCGCGCGATTTTATCGATATAGTGCATTTAATTGTACCCTTTCCGCGTATATGGAAATGGTACAATATAAATGCACTATATCGATAAAATCGCGTGCGAAATCGCGTTAATGGAAAGCGGGCCCAACAATACATGTATGTCATCTTGTCTGCATTCAATACTCAATTTATACAAACCACGTTCCAACGACATTAGATAATTAAGAACCTCACTTATAGTCTTTAAAAAGTTTCACTTTTTTTTGGAGGAAAATACTTTTTTAAAAGGTTGAGGGTTGTTGCCTTTGAATTCCATTGAATGACGGCCAACTTTGTATAGCAGAAATATAGTTATACGTTAACGCCGACTACCATTCAGTTGATAAAACAAGTAGAGATATCGTCATATAACTGTGCTGCACAGTCCAAATAGTCTCACGTACGTTAACATCAGTACGGATTCAAATTACTTACAATATGATTTTATACAGGTATAATTACAAAAGACTCGAGTAATATACAAATATTGTCAACATTAGTATATTATACTTAGTCAACAAGCATGTGGCCAGACGACATTCATTCCACTGGTGTTTCTTGTACATTTTCGGCTTCAGCAATATCATTCACAATGTCCTTGTAACAAGGCAGGTCATCAGAGGGAACCAGGCTATATCGCCTGCTGGGTAATCCATTCTGCAGGAAACCAAAAATTTCATGCAAGCTCAGCCTTTTGTTGATTGATGAATACGCCTGTCCCTGAAATGTCCGACGACCAAATTTGAGCCCATACTCTCGTGCCAGTAAAGATATACGTTTCTGATCACCTACAGGTAATCCGGATGAAAATATCAGTTCATCAACCACCTCTTTCCCAGCGTAGTCCTTGATCAGTTGTTCCACGTATTGAACAACCCACTTGTTGTACTGTAGATTCTGAAACTTGCGCCCACTTGGACTGTCAGTCACATTTTCACTCGCACTTCCGTTCATATCTTCACCTTCAGTTTTACTCTCGGGCTTTATATCAAACTCCAGCTTAACCATATCATCATCAATGCTTCCCGTTTCACCACTTTGTTCTTTAAGTTTCTGGGCATGCTTACGGACATCCTCATATAGTATCCATATGTTTGGCAGATTCTTTGATGATGACTATAATGAAAAAAAAGAAGAAAAACTTTTGTTGAATATGTAATCATGTATATTTACTACATGTTGTAATTTTTCTAAAGTCTAATTATATTTTTTACTCAACATTGTTTGGTGCCATGCAGCTAGCAGATATTCTTTTCAATGGCCTTGTTTATTGAATAGCCTTAAATGCCAGGCAAAACTTGTAGAAAGAGAATACAATGAGGGGATAAATAGCAATTTCTCTACTTACGTTTGCGTCCACAACTAATCTTAAACTAGACTTACAATGTTTTGTGAAATTGGCTCCAGAACCTGATACAAAACTTTGTAAAATTCATTATAATTATTTATATACGGTACGGAAATCCCACATTGGGGGACGAGTTCAATATTTCAATACTTCATTTACAATGTCTACCCAACATTTCGGCAACGTCTAGCCACCTTCAAGAGAACCGCGATCCCCTGAGGAAAACGGCTAGATGCTGCCAAAATATTAGGTAGACATTGTAACCAAAGCACTGAAATGTTTTATTATTTTTAGTTCCAATACTTCTGAAGAAGAATTTTTTTACGTTTTTTTATATAATTATTTAATCCTAGATTAGTGCACACTTCGTAACTGCTGTTAATAATAATGCCATAATAGCACCCAAAACGATAGTTACCACAACAACAGGGTGTGTTTCATACAGTTTGAAGAGAACAGCTGCAGAAGCAAGGGAACGGGCAGTCACCTTGTTCAAAGCAGAAACCTCAGCAAGGATTTTCTTCTGCAGACTCATAGTGCATCTGTCGGTTAGAAAACATTCTCTAAAAATCATATTTATATTACTTAAACATATTTTCAGTACATGAAAACTTACCACCAAGTCTATATTAGTAGAGAATTTCATCCAACCAGCAAAACAAAAAAATATTAATCAAAAATCATTTTACTTTGAATATATCACTTTTTAAAGGATTCATTTGTATTAATCTCAATGCGACAGGGGAAGCAAGTTTCAGGGTGCAATTTGTTTTTAAAATTGTGATTAGCAATTTTTCCCTACTGGATGGAGAATGGAAAAGCAACTACTGGAATTTAATTACCACTTTTGAAAAATGAGTAAAAATACCATTAACAGTCAAATATGGTGATTGTTCCAAAATTTTATCTTGCAATCTATGAGATCAATATTTTTACAGTACACCTTACGGTAATTTGTTATAACGTATACAAAGTTTCACCAGAGTATCATGAACAGTTTCATGGAAATCAACATAAAATATTGACAAATTCCAAAATATGACTAAGGACCGCTTTCCATTAACGCGATTTCACACGCGAAAACGCGCGTGATTTTATCGATACAGTGCATTTACAGTGTACCCTTTCCATATACGCGTAAAAGTGAAAAAAAATGTAAAAGTAGTACTTACGTAAATAACTTGTCAGTTTTGTTCATGTTCCATTCAAGAAGCATACGGTTTTGAAGTGCAGTTTCACTGAGGATACAGAACGCATTCCGCTTGCGATCAGCCGCCCAATCACTGTGTTCCATAATAACCATTTAGTCAACATTATTCTTCAAACTCTCCTCTAGATCAAAATTAGCAATGCGTTTCAATCGCATCAAGTTGGAATCCTCCATCTTCTTTTTACCTTTATTAGATCCATCAAGCCTGTCAGGATCGTCGGTATCAGATTTATTTATCCGTCGGCAATTCATCATGATGTCATCAACACTGTCCTCGAAGCAAATTTCAAAAGCTTTGTTATAAGCATCATGCCTCGATTCATGAAATGTTTCTCCCTTTCCAATAGCAAGAAGAAGACCAGAAACAAATAACTTGCATTCCAGCATTTTTATCTTTTCATCCACACGTCGGAACATTGAGGTTACAGAGATTCCAAGTTTAGCAGCAAATTTATTTAACACACTAATGCGATTTCTGAGATCGGTGTTTGATTTAAGATTGGTAACAAACTTCTCCAAAAGATCTTTCTCACTAACTTGTCCAACCACTGGTGTGTTTTCAGTTAATGATGGCTCATCGATCTCTAAATCTTTGAGAGATTTGCCTCGGACTAAGGTTCCAATTGACTGGGTTATCAGGTAATTCACAGCTTGTTCCGATACCTTCTGTTTTGCTTTCTTTTTTTGCGCATCCACGGCACCAGCAAAAAGAATTCCTTCAATGTGAAGACGTCCCCTGAACAAGGTTTTGCCACCATTCTTCACAATGTCTACATCATACGAGTGTGTAAGTTCCGAATGGGAAGCTGTGAATGCTTGCTCCAACTCTTGTACATGACTTTGTATGCAATTGTTAGTAGCCTGACGGGTCTTCAGATACTTTGTAAGTTTATGAAGTCCTGGAACAGCTTTGTTAGGCATACAAGAACCTTGAGGGCATCCACCGACATCCGATGCAATCGATTCCATTAGTTCCGTCATGTCTGGACTTGTTGCCTGGTCAGGAAGGACGGACTCTGGCCCATCGTCTTTCAGTGCCATGATCTGGGTAACAGTCTTCGTCCGCATAACACTCAAAGCCTTGGCATAGCAATCATGCTTTGCCTGCTTCTTCTTCTTACTGGCACATCGTGCGATAAACACACCATCAAGAAACAACGCACCACTGAAGAGCTTCCCATTTACGTCTCCAATATTAAATTCAGACTTCAGTCCTAGCTTGGAAGCTGTCAATGCATTCTCAATGGTCTGAATTTCATTGACTTTGTCCCCTTCATTGATGCAAAAGAGACAAAACCTGCGGATTTTCTCAGGCAATGATAACGATAAATCTGCAGATTTAGCCTGCACTGTAGACAAACTATGGACAGGAGCCATGTGACCACCTCTACGATTCAAATTCTGAAAGGTCTGATTTTGAAAACCTGGTTTTCCACCCCTAACTTGGCCTCTACCTGTGTAAAACAAAGTATACTGGTATAATCACTCAATTATACATAAGTAAAAAGTAAAAGCAATGTACAATTATATAATAATAATAATACTAATAATATAACATTGACATGAAAGTAAAAAAGGAAATTATGCACAAGTACAAGAATAGATGGCCTGTAAAATGGCTCACTAAAAACAGAACGGTTACATAGATCTTATACATAATTATGTGATCTTGACCTTACAGATGAATAGTTTCTTTTACGCAAGGCCAAAAAATGTTTATGGTTTCTCAACCGATCCTACATATAACCCCAAAAGTATTTTACCCACCAATGCTAAATTTTTATGTTCACAACAAATCAAAAATTCTGGTTTTCAAATGATTACTGAATTCGTTTTATGTCTACCCAATTGTTTTCTACCATGAAACCGTAAACAAATGTTTTTGTGGCCTACCATAAATGTAGAAACCATAAGCATGTGAAGATATACACTATACAATCAGCTTGGATTTCGAGATATCTTTAATAGCAGACATGGAAAACATGTTCATAAATTGTAAACTTTTAACCATCATGAAGAATGCAATAAAAAGAATTTGGAGCCATTATTGTTATAATAATCAGTTAGAAGTATACTACTTTAATCAACATTATTATAATAAAAGGCTGCAGATTTAGACACAAATTTGAAAATGTTGATGTCAGAAGAATACCAGAGAACATGATATAATCATATAAATTTTTGAACTGTTGTATTGTAATAAAAGCATGAACAATATTATTTTGTGTATTTGCAATTCAAATATCTTAAGTTAATTTCAATACTTTTAATAAAATCTCCTTTTGAGGCAACATTTTTTATTCAGTCTCAAATATTTTTGCTAAAAATAATTAATTCATTGAAACATATTGTAATGATTTGAAATTTAACTTGTAAACTTCAGACTTATGCACACACAAAAAATTGTACCTCTTTTACCTCCTTGCATTTGACCTTGACCTCTGTCAGCACCACGGCCTTTTTGGGAGGAGGCTCCTTGGAATCCGAAATCAGTACCGGTACCCCTTCCAAAACCGCGTCCACCAGATTGGCCCCAACGACCAGCAGCCCGTGCTCCCCGGCCAGCAAAACCTCTTGGACTTGATCCTCTACTACCATACTGACCTCTGCCACCTCTCGAGTAATTTCCCCAGCCTTGATCATAGCCCCAACCACCACCACCCACATTCCCATCATCATTCATGCCAAAATACTGTTGGTTAGAATTGCTTTCCATGCTTTGAACAATATCCATAGCCGATTTCAATGTATTCAGGAAGCTTGCACCTCTCGTCTGTCTAAAATGTTTCTCCGCTTCACCGACTAAAGCCATGTCGTCCATGAATCCTGCACTTTCTTCGGTAGCTCCAGGTCTTTTCTGTTGTACTGTTTTTCCACCAAACGGTGCTTGAGAATTTGAATCCCTCTGCCAATTACCAGAATCATAAGACCCTACCCCGGTTCCAAACTCTCCTGTCCCACTGCCATAGCCTCCACCCGATCTATTCCCATAAGAGCCCATTGATTCATTGTATGTTCCTGCTCCATCTGAATAAGACACATTTCCAGAGTTATAATATCCAGAATCATAACCTCCTGGTTTGTAGCTCGATGGTGCATTATACCACGAATCAATGGTACTGGGGCCAACAGACGGAGAATTTTGCATGTTTTGGGGGTTGGACTCGGAAAGAGAATCCCATGTACGTCTTTGCTTCATTTGAGGAGCATAGTCTGAAAAATTTCCCATCGCTCTTTTTGGAGGCATGTTTATAGTAAGCTGCAAAGAACAGTGACTTCTACAATAAAATAATCTAATGTCCAAAACATTTAATTACATGTTAAATTAACTGCATATTAATTAAATACATTGGTTTTTTATAGATTAAATGCCACAATTAGTGGGATAAAGAACTTAGATAATTAAATTCAAATGTTACAATCAATTATTATTAAGCCAGGAGTCTTCCTTTTTGACACAGACCTGTAGATATATTATTTACAGATCTCCAGTTAGGTCAAATTATTTGTTTGGACACTTTGGAAACTGTATATTACTAGTACATTAAGGCATAGAAGGTAACATTAATTATTATATGTAATTGCAAACATAATCAGGTCAAAATTTAAATGAGGCCACGACACTAAGCACATAAATCAAATCAAGGTGTGAAAGGACAAGGTGCATTACTATATTTCATGATCTCTTTACTCAAAAATTGTTTTGAATTATATATATATATGGAAAATACCAAACAAATTCTTAAAGCTGAAAAATACCCGACCCAGATTAGTTGAAGACACTGACAATGTGGAACAATCAAATTTGAGCAATCTGGAGATATGAGCTACATGATTACAAATGATGCAGTTTAATTAACATAAAAGACCACCCCCCCCCTCCCCACCTCCACAAATTTAGACCAGTTGTGGTAAGTAGAAACCAATCCTATTGACAAATACTAAATTACATGTTAAGATGTACGTTCATTTGCAGTCAATTAAAAGACGGTCAAGACGATTTAAAAACATAACTGTATCGATAGAATATGTACTATCAACAACATTTATGAATTGCAAGATGGCAGCGACATGGTTGGGAATATTTTTAAAAGAAAGCATTAACGTTTAAATATAGACAAACAACCCACCACATATATTTATGATTGTAACTATTGGTATGGCTGTTTTAATCTGTTGCTAAAATATATGCATGTTTCACCTCCACTAAAAATAACCTCTCTCGGTGCGGCATCTAGACGATAAAAGGTCTACACATTGTTGTAGTAAAACAAAGCACACACAACAATTGTTTTATTCTAGAATGAAATGCAACTGTGCAGATTTCATAATAATTACAATAGAGGTTGAATGTGCTGTGTTAATACCATTACCTGTGCCAGGGCTGAAGAATACAGGTCCCGCTTGAAAGCCAGGTTTCAGACAATGTTCAGCCAACTGATGATGCAAAGAATATCATGCATGATACAAAAATATTTTGGCCAACAAATAATTACAGTACTTAATATTTTGTTGGCATCAAAATAATTTTGTCGTAGTCCTCTAACATTGATCACCTTTACATAACACTGTTACATGCAATGCTACAAAATGTCCACAATGTAAAATTTGTAAATAAGACGTCACTACGTGATATGAAATACTCGTACAAAATCATACCATGTCATGGCATCTAAGTTACCAACACAAAGATATATACAGTGAAACCTCCAGTCTGGTCTGTTAAACCTGGAAATCAAACCATATTTTAGTATCCTCTATGTATACACATTATTCAGAAAGCATACCTAATTTAACCAGACAATGAAATATTTTATTGCCATGCATTAGGCAGATCTGTGACCTACACGTAAATGTAATAATAATACGAAAAAGTTCTACTGGTTTATCAGATTTTATAAACAGATCTCATGAGGTAAGCTGAATAATTTCAATCATTGAATAATATCCTGGGGAACATTTCCCCATCATGAGTCATGACAAAATGATTCATGCTAAAACGGACAATGTTAAATTACAAAAGCAATGTTGTTTTAGTCAACGATTGGAATTTGGAAATTAATTAGTCATGTGCTTATTATATCAATATTTCTAATTACGGTTCAAGCAAGATGCCCAGGCCTTATTAAGGAGGTTTCAATGTATTATCGATTATATTATATCAGGGTTCCTACATGAAACACAACTAATTTCAGGATATTTAAAGACCTTATTACAGTGAAATTCTATGTGTTAGTTTGGTAAGCGACATGTCATAACATCGTTTACCAGTCTAAACCTATGCGCATTGAAGTGTTACAGTAACAGCAACAGTTGGCAGTACAAAAATAAATTTTTCAAAGTTAGCTTACAAAACACTGTATTAAACAAAATAATTTTTATCTAATATGGATCTTAAAAATATCTTTCAATGACATAGGATATTTTCTAACATGACAAGAATGACAGGAATTTCCAGACCTGGAAAATGGTTGCTAAAATTCCACGACATTCAAGGATTTCTATGTTACGTAGGAACCCTGTATATACATGAAGAAAGTTGTATATGCTATACCCCATTCAGAAAGTTGTACAGAGTTTTTGGTAGATAATTTTAGTTTAACTCAACTTAGGATAAGAAAAGAAAAACAGATTTGGAAATAACAAAAAACATACTACTTTATTCTATCAATTTAAATAAAATTATACATTGTATCACAATAATGGATTAATTTAATGCAAGCCATTGGGCTATTTCCATAGTCCATTGCAACCAATGATCAAAGATAAGTTCATCAAATTCAGACATAGTATATTTTTTATTTCCAAATCTGTTTTCATTTCCTCCCTATGTTAAACCAATCTAAAGTTATTTACAAAAAACTTAATTGGAATCTGAATGAACGGGGTATAGACCAATGATATTTTAGTATCTGCACATTTTATGATGAAATTATGTGTCAATAAAACAATGGGGTCTGCATGCACTTAGCTTTTGCTCTTCACAAAAACCCAGCAGACACAACAAAATGTTTGCCACACATCTTCAACATAATTTGTTTTCTCCAAAAAACACATTATTATGCTGTAGGGAGACAACGACAACAGCACATCTATTTGAGACAAGTGAGATCTTAACAAACTGTTAAGCCCGGCTGTTGTACATTGTTCCAAGACAGCATAATGATTATTACCTTATGGAAATCTTTGGGTCCTCACACAGAATTTCCCAGACAGTACTTAGTACTACTAAAACTGAGCTGTGACAATACTGTGTGACAGACACGGTCAGCTTAACACTTTCTGAGCACACCTGAAGAGAAAAGAAAATGTTGTCAGCACAGTCTACATTAGTGGACACGTTTTGCTAAAACAACAGATAAAAATACATCCAACATACGTATACATGTACGTACATTATCTACATACATGCATCAATACAATAACTACCAGACTGAGTATAATTTATCAATTGTCATTGACACAGTAGCTCATCAAATGTGACAACAGAAATGTATACACAGCCTCGAGCTTTTAAGATTCACAGAGCTGCCATAACCCGGGGAGCACCCTGGGCACATGCACCCCTGTGAAAATATTGACACCCTCATAACTTGGCTCAGCAGTGTTGGGAAGTGACTCACAACTTTCATTTTCAACATTTTGCAGATCTGAATTCATCTAGGGAGAATGGTGGGTTTGTCTGAACATCCTCAAAAACAATTAACATAACTCTTTCAAGCCCACTCAGTATACACAATTACCCCGGTATGGTCATTTCATTTGTTTACGCTGTAGTAGGGTCAAGGGTCAACATTGCTTTCTTGATCATAACTAGGGTAAAAGTAGTTCTGTTCCAAAAAGCTATATTTTCTGTCAGTGACCAAAAATATAGAAATTATCTAGTCAATACATATACTGGGTAGTGATTGCTGGATAAATCCAAGATATGGCAGTCTGGGGTTTTATTTAAAAGTGGTATTGATAACTACATGTAATAGTAACAGCAGATCACAACTATAAATGACACTATAGTATTGATATATGACACTAAAAAATAAACAAAGCACAAAAGAAAATTATTAACTTTATTGTCAAAGAAAAAAAGAAATATGCACATTCATGTACCGTTGTACGATCTATACATTGTATCATAACAATGGATTAATTTTGTGAGAATATCTTAAATACAAGCTATTACAAACATTATTAGATAGAAATATTACATGTATACACAACAGTATACATTCATGTATGTAAGCGTACAGAATTTGATTCTTCTTTTTTTAAGTGGTCCAGAGTAATTTTTTTAACAGGCAAAACAAGAAAGTAAGCCTAGATTTAAAATGTAGAAAACCATAGCCAACAATACACTGTAAGGGATCTTCTCAGAAAATCATCACTTCTCTCTAAGGGGGTATGTCACCCATGTGGATTAAATTATCGGAAATGGAAGTGTAAAAAAAATTTATGAATTTTTGTTGTGGTACTTTACATTTGTACTATAGATTATTGCAGATGCTCAACAACCATGGCCACTAAATTCAAGAAAGATTTAATGACCAGACAAAGCTTCGTTGGATTTGGCGATAAAACCAAATCGGCCGATGTTCACCGATGAACTAGTCTCTCTATTCCCAAACTAGGCATGCTTCTTTTACAGCATACAATATACATTATGAAGAACCAGTCAATTAAATCAGGTTTGCGATCATTTTAAATGATGAACTTGACACATGTAGACTATGTAGATCTTACCAGTCTTTTCAGACATTAAACTTTTTGACTGTGGCTTCTAAATAGATTTTTTTGGCAAATACTGAAATAGCTCAATGTTTATTTTAGGCCTGCTCACAATTTTTAAGTAATTTTAAACTTTAGCTAAGGAAATTGTTTCTCCGTTTCTACTTTACAGCCCAGGTGGGTTTTAATGTTTAGTCGCCATGAGGACAGGTTTGAAACAGATTCCGACATGTAGTACTTTGCAGTGGGTCGTGATATTGGCAGTGTTGATCTTTAATTTTGACTTGGTATAAACATCATAGTAAGCCTAGATCGTGTAAACATGTAATAGATTGCGTGTCTAGACATGTTTTGTAAATCAATTAATATTGATACATTGTTTTAATATTTTATGGAATAATAAAATATATTGCATGTGAATTCATGCTGGTGTTACACATTCTTTATTTAAATTTTATAGTTGTCAGTTCTATTATTACCACTTTATGTTGCAAAATTTTCAACACCTTTTTCTGCGACATAATTCATTAGGATGCAGGGAGAGGATGTAAAAAGTACGTTAGGGTTGTTCATTTAGGAAGAGATTTATAATGTATTTTTTAGATGTTCCCTAAGCCTTCTGAAAGGAAATCTGAATGATGGGAGAGGGAAACATTTGGATCTCTTGCCAGCTTTCCATATAATGTTTTGATAAAAAGAATTTGCATTTGCATTAAATTGTGTTGCTGATCAATAACATGACCCTGTAAATAATGGACCGCCCAATGGGGATACTCGTTTGGGGGCGAACTATCAGTGGGGCGAAACGTTTGGAACCAGTACAAAATTGAAATGGTCAAAGCTAACGAAATAAATGGATCAAATTATGTCCACCGATTAATTTAGATCAGAAATAATACTAAAGTTACAATATTTAGAAGAATATTCTTTAATCAATAAACGTAATTTGTTATAAAATAATAAATGTAAAAATGGCCCTGAAAGTGATCATTAAAAATGGCTGCCGTTGAAAAAATTCATTAACTAAATGTTATAATAATGAGACAAATAAATCTACATACTAAAATACATTATAACCAATGTAATCATTAAAACTCGCGAACATAATTGTCACAAAATGAGCGTTTGAACCTTTTGGTTGTAAAACTAATGTGGAAATTCGTTCTGCACTGTTCGATCACTGACAAAGCATGTGCACACCAACACTCGCTGCAACACTGCCACCAGGGGTCGTTGTACAAAATGTCAGACGTTTCGCACCCAAGAGAGTTCGCCCCACCAGTTCGTCCCATACTTCGCTTTTATGAAAATGGCCTTTGGAGTACTACTCACTGCAGGCCCGTAGCCTGGGGGGTGGGGGGTAGTAGGGTGCGATGGGTGCGAGACTGGGAGTTCTGCTAAACATGTATAATGCTTTTTATTTCCTAAGTATTTGAACGTTTACCCTAACAGATCGCTGTATTAGGGCCTAAGTGCTAATTTATTCGAAACCATTATTGTAAGCCCGCTCTCTATTATTTGGCTCATGTAGAAGCTAAAATTTAATTTCAGCGTTCGGAAAGTTCCGTAAATATTTTGCATAAAAGTAGTTTGCATAAAATGGTACATGTGTTACACGAATAATATTACAAGGCGTCGTTATAGGTGCTATTTTGTCGACTCATAAACTACGAAGTCTTATCAAAAAATGTACGCGCTACGACATCAAAATACCTAAAATGTAATATTAAAAACCCATGAGAAATAGCTCCAGAATGCACCTTTGAGCATCTACATTTAAAACATGCCCGTAGGAGGGAACCCCCGAACCCCCTTAGACCTCTCGCTCGATTCGGGTGCCCATCATATATAAATTTAGTTCCACCTAATTATCTAGACGCACCCCACCCCGGCAAACATGGCTTGCTACGGGCCTGAGTCTGATCATCATATTAAATTTTATATAAAATATACATATGGATAAAACTTTGTTGTACAGATTTCTTTGTTCACTTTTATAGAATTGTATGATACATATATCGAGTCCCTTTAGTAGCCGGCTATATAAATTTGCGGCGGGTGGTGGGTGCGTTGAGGTATTAGGTGGAGCTGTTCGTGGGTATGCTCCCCAGGAACAGCTTTAAATGTAGATGCCCAGAGGTGCATTCTGGAGGTATTTGGGATGGGTTTTTTAATCTTTTATTTCATATATACATGTACCATATATATAGAAGTAGAATGTCTGCCTGTGGCATGATGGGTCGAGGGATCGATCTACCACAGCACAAAACATTTTATGGGCTATTTTCCGTTCCAGTCAGTGATACACGACTGGTTTATCAAATTCCGTAGTGTGTGTGTTGTCCTGTCTATGGCATAGTGCACATAAAAGACCCCTTGCTGTTTTTCAGAAGGGTAGCTCAGGTACCGGCGACAGCGGGTTTCCACGGACACCATGTGTTAATATAACCATGCGTCAGACGTCTAATAACTGCTGATTTATAATCGTCGTTAAACAAACTATCCTTTCAGTATTATGAGGTCGTAGCGCGTACATTTTGATAAGATTTCAATAGCAGCAGTAAACTTTAACTTCCTTAAATGGGACACATTGTCTTGTTACAACCGTTAACATTGACGAATAGGCCTAATGTAGGCCTACTTAACCGAGTGTATGGGTAGAAGAAAAGTAAATATTTGGAACGTGCGTATGCCTTCTCAGTTGAGTACATCTTGTATACGCAAATTTTCAAATGTTCCTTGGGGAGGAACCGCAGACCTCACGCGCGCCATCATCTTCTGATTTGCCGTACCATTCCGAATGAACTTTCGGTGCGCCTGTTCTGATTTAGTTTGAAAACGTGCTGTAATATCAAGTTATATTATATTAATTTAATTATGTATCTGAATATGTGTTGAAAAACCAGCACTGGTTTCTTAATCATTCTTAGACCGGCATGTGCCATGCGAATAAGACAACATCGTAAATTTGTATGGCAATTTTGTTTCCTGCCGTAGCTCTTGGAGTAAGAGTGGTATACTAATACAGTGAAGTATAGCCCGCCTAATAGAAGATTCAATTCAATTTATAGCTTGTTATAGAAATTATATATTTAGACCCCCATGTGGGCAATGAATCCTGACAGTCGTCTAGATCAATACGTATCTGAAATATTGTTGTTTCAACATAATATATATTAGTAGATGATTTCAACAAACAAGAACAAAACAAGTAGCTTTGATAAATCATTTTAATGCCAAGATAATGAAACAAAATAGTTCAAGTACTAAGCACTTTTGATAGCATATCGGGCCTACATGCAATGTCATGCATATATGGAACCAGAAAACTTAAATTAGGAAATCGTATAAGTAATACGAAAACAAGTGATTTTAAAACAGTATGCACATTTTATAATAATTTTATAATTCTTACAGTATGCAACTGCCGTACTGCATGGTACATCAAGAATTAGGTACTGGTACATCAAGAATTAGGTACTGGTACATCAATAATTAGGTACTGGTACATCAAGAATTAGGTACTGGTACATCAAGAATTAGGTACCGGTACCGGTACGGATCCATGATTTCGGAATGGGAGGATTGGATAAGATACTTTTCTCGGTAAAGTGCGTGTCGAGCCGGGTATACTTATATAAATACATGTACACAGATCCGCTCCGGACTATTAACTAATTTCAATATGAACAACACGTAGATGCCATAGCAAAATAAATGCTAGATTTTCAACCATTTTTTTTCTCAAAATAGAGGCAGTTGCCAAGGGTAAAAACAAGTTATTTTTAAGACATTGGAAATATCGCACATTAATAATTTTGGCAAATTCGTATTTTTCAGCAATTAAAAAAAGAGCCGAGTGTTTATCCTTGGGGCGGGTGGTGATGAAAATCTCGGATTTATTTTATTATGGCTCCACCCCTACATATTAATCATATAATTATTATAAATATGAATTGTTGCTCACATTTACTACATCAAGAATCAAATAGTTTTAACATCAAGTCTACAATTACGAAATACTAAAGATTACTACAAACATATATTTTCTTCTAAGAGTAGCATAATTATAATAAAATGTGGAGCCGTTAGTTTAGTCTCAAAAATCAGCAAGTGCTCATTCAAGATAACCTAGCTGGCAGTTAACCTAGTTAATCGAGATTAGCTCTAGTTTGGTTTTTCAATATTGTAAGCTAGGCTGAGGACAGAGTTCGAGGACATGAACCATAAAAATCCTCCCTGTATTGCAAACTATATGTTGACTTTTTAATATTCAACAACAGAGTGCAACACATTTTATCCATGTGATGCATTCAAGGATGAGCACTCAGAAACATGGTTCCCATGCCTTACCAGTAAAAACCGTAAATAATATATACCTTTGTGTTAAGTAATTGTGAAACAGAAAGCAGTCCCCAATGTCAAGGCTTTGAATTTACAGATGCATATTTAGTACGTATCTGTACAGGGATTCGTTTTTAAAAAAGCGAACTTTCAATAACCTCTTTTTTGACAAGCAGACCAGGAGTAGATCCAATAGTGTTTTCTATGGGAAGGTTTCATTCAGGTTCACACGAACTCCACTTGCCAAACCTCACTGGAATTTATAACACAATACAAAATATTTTCAAGAAACTGTGTGAGCCTTCATGACCTCCGTTCTGGTGTTCTCACCACAATATTGTACCCCCACACGAATATCCTTAGACACGGACTCAACAGCTTCAGCAATATCACCCTCAATGTCCTTGTAACATGGCAGTAGATCAGCAGGTACCAGTCTATACAGCTTGCTGGGTACTCCCTTTTGCAGTAGGCGACATAATTCATGTGGGCCTAAACATTTGTTCAACGTTAAATAGAAACATCCTTTGTATCTTCGCCTACGAAACTTTAGCCCATACTGCCTTGCCACAGTATACATCTGTTCCTTTTCTGCATTAGGTAAACTTGTTTTAAATATGAGTTCATCAATATGTTCACTTTCAGCATATTCCTTGATCAGTTGTGTAAGGTATTTGATAACCCATTTGTTGTAGTACTTCACTTGAGGCTTGTATTCACGTTCATCTGCATTTACCGCTGCACTTCCACTCACATGTTCTCCTGCACTTCCACCCATATTTTCACCTACACTTTCACTCACATTGTCACCTGCAGTATCACTAAAATTTTCACCTTCATCTTCACTTATACTTTCATCTAAACTTGCAATCCAATTCATTTCCAGTTTAACCATATCATCATCAATGCTTCCTGTTTCACCACTTTGTTCCTTTAGTTCCTGAGCATGTATAAGGATATCCTCATACAGTATCCAAGCAAGTTTTACAGTGTCAGATGTGGACTGAAACAAAATAATAACAACTGTTGACTATTTAATATTCAATAAAAACTAGATGTAACTTGAAGCAGTGGCTCTGCAGATACACCCGCCTTCCATCATTCACTTAAAGTAATATGGATGGAAAACATATGGGTTCATGTACTCAAGTTCTTAACATTATCTGACCAAAATATATTTATCTGGAAATTGGCATACATTTCAAAGTTTCCTCGGATTTTAAATACTAGTATTCCTTGCATAATTACCACATCCTGGCACCCTGCAGAGGTCGAGTCTAAAACTTGGATACAGTTGTTTGAACGAAATTTCCGATAATGATTGACATATACAATTTTTTTACATGTACATGTGCGGTACCTACCTGTACATGTATAATATATGTACATGTATTTCACTTGATTTACTATTATTTTCATCTCATTTTTGCTTAAAGTATATTCTATACATTTTTAAAGCTCCTTTTCAATCATTTTGACCTCTTTTTCCTTATTTTTCTTATATACATGTACTTGTATAGTGTTCATTAAAAATAAATAAGCAAGAGCTGTTACAATGAAGACAACTTTGATTTTGATATTGTAAAGAGAACTGTTGAAATGTCTGCCATGGGCCAGAAGACTGAATTTTGAAAATGATTAAGAGCTATTACAAACTTTTGGACTTTAAATCAGTTTATAAAGTGTATGTAAATCGCGTTAACTATCATTATTTGAACTAGACACAGTGACATTAATTTGTTTACATACAAAATTACACGTATAGGCGCATAAAAAGATAGTTACCACAACAACAGGGTGTGTTTCATACATTCTGAAGAGAATGACTGCAGCTGCAAGGTTACGGGCGACCATCTTGTCCATAGCAGAAACGTAAGCAAGGACTTTCTTTTGAAGACTCATAGTGCATCTGTCGGTTAGAAAATAGATTACATGTACAGTGAAACCCCTCTAAACCGAACACACTTGGGACCGAGTAAAATGTTTGGTTTAGAGGGGTGTTTGGTTTACTGAGGTTTAAATACAGCAC